>JASAMX010008901.1:0-34791 GCA_030248175.1 Microlaimidae sp. YZB2_3 | reverse complement strand
CGGTTGTATTTTCGCGGAGCTGCTCACTTCGGAACCTATATTTCACTGCAGACAAGAGGACATAAAAACCTCGAATCCGTACCATCAAGATCAGTTGGATAGAATTTTCAGTGTCATGGGGTAAGAAAAATCTTTTTTATTGTGGCATTTATGTTTTGTCGCTTTATTTTATATAATTACAGATAATTATAGTAATATTTTTTAATAATGTGACGATTGCTTTAATAAAGTCAAATAGATAATTAGATTTTTTTAAGCTTTCCGATGCAAAAAGATTGGGAAGACATAAAGAAAATGCCAGACTACCGAAAACTTTCAGATGACTTTAAACCGGCAAGCTACGCCACTTACAGGTAAGAAATAACAGTGTTCCCTGGAGCTCTTTTTCTTGGAACTCGGAGTTAGTTTTTAAAATTCAAATTACAAAATTGTTTTTAAAATTCAAATTAAGTGTGTATTAGTATAAAATTGTTAATTAAGAACTTCATTATTAGAATTGACTAAAGTACAAGGACCTTGCCTTTTGTTAGGGTTTACAATGCAGAAATTTCGGTTTTGCACGCAGCATTATACATGATTTATTATGTTATTTTTGTTGCATAGTTGTTTGCAGAAATAACGTGGATTGGAAATAATTTAAAATCTTCTTAGCAGAACGTTTTGTGTATAGAGAAACTTTAGATCCCAGATTGGAACTTATACGTTGACTTTATCGTCATTATCTAATAATGACGATTGTTCAACTAAACCTTTCAATCAGTAAATCAGTATTCAAGTCGGCCTCGCTTTAAACAAACATAAATTATAATTCGGTATTTTTTAATCGTTATTAGTAACTTAAAAATAATTTATTATTATAGTCTACAAAAATACATGGAGAAACACAAAATAAAATCCGACTCCCGTTCCTTTATTCTCCTCCAAAAACTTTTGACAATGGATCCGAACAAGCGAATCAGCGCCCAAGACGCAATGGAAGACCCGTATTTTAAGGTTTGTTGGTTCAAAATTATAGGTGATCAGCCTCCAGTGTTTTGGAGGAGCTACACTCGATCAAAGCCTCTGATTCGAGAGAGGTGAAGCGTGAAGGGTATAGGGGGGGGTCAAAAGGTGTGGAGGTTTTTGCCTCCAGGGGGGTCAACCGCGGGTGTGTTTTTGAAGAAAAGCAGGGGGGGTATCCCTGGGTACCAGAAAATGCTGACGGGGGGGGGGGGGGGGGGGGGGGGTACTTTGGTTTAGCGTTTTTAGTAGTGGGTTTAAGATTCTCAAACTTAAGGCGGGGGGTAGGTTGTGGGCTACCCCCAGTATTTAGCAGAGAAGCAGAATGTCGGCAGTTTCGGGATTTCGGGGGTTTAAAAAATATAGAAAAAAATATTTAAAATTTTAACTAACTTAAAAGTTTGAAGGTCTAGTCTAAATAATTTTTGGGCTTTAAAAACAAAAAAAAATAGCGTTTTTTGAACTTTTTTTAGTTCAAAATAAAAAAAACCAATAAGATGGTGGTTGGCTTAAATTCATTACAGAAAAATACACTATAATGTGTTTGTTGTATAAATAAAATGCGTTCCTCGACTTTTAGACCTTCTCCCTAAATTGGGTTTTGAGTCCTCATTCCAGGCGAACTTGCCCATTTTTCTTTTTGTTGCCAAATGTTTTCTCCCAACATTACTCAAGTTTCTCTATACTCAAGTTTCTTCGTTAATAGACAAAACTTTATTAATAAACTGAAAGGATTATTTATTTACATTGTACGAAATAATCTTTAAAAAAAACTAACAGTGGCAAAACTTTAAATTCACCAGATGCTTTGCTAAAGTAAATTTGCTCCTCCTGGGGCCTATTTCATAAAGACGTTTGTAAATTTTAAATTTTACAAATCTCCGCCTATTTTTTGTAAATTACATGATAGAGGATACACGACACGGCGAATATTGATCGCACAGCGGAGATTAAATGACGTGGCCGCAACCAATCATTGCAGAGCAGTGCGATATTTTTTGAATTTACAAAGGTTTTTATGAAACAGGCCCCTGTATAGTTTTGCATTTGCACAAAATTAAACTGCTAGCAAAATTATTTAAAATCCACTGCAGAAAACAGAAATCAGTGGATTTTTTTTAAAAACTGATGCTTAATTTTAGAATTAAATAATATTTTTATGGTTGTTTTAGAGCCTGCATTTTTTAACTGATATTGTAATTTATTTTTTGTTAAAGTTGAGAGCAAAACTGCCGCTAACGCTGACGTGTTAAATAGGTATCTTCTAAATACGATTCAATACCCAATCAATTCAATCGCTTTAAATTTAGCTATAATCGTTAGTGCACCCGTTTAATACTTTAACGGAGCATATCGCTATTTCACTAACTAACATCCTTAATATTTCAACAAAGTATTTTTTACAGGACGAGCCTAAGCCGACCGCTGATGTTTTCAATGGCTGCCCGATACCGTATCCTCCCCGTGACTTCTTAGACGACGAAACGGACGACAAAGGCAGCTCTAATGCCTCTAAAAAAAGTGCTCCACAACAGGTAGACAGTCCAATAATTAGTAGTCCCTGGCTTTTTGTCCTTAGTTACATAATGTGTTTATGCAAGGGACTACTGCAAAAAAATTTTTAAGGTGATTTCAAAACGGACGACAAAAGCAGCTCTAATGCCTCTAAAAAAGTGCCCCGCAACAGGTAGACAGTTCAAAAACAAAAGTCTCTGATTTTTTGTTCTTGGTTTCATAATGTTTTAATGCAAGGGACAACCACAAAAATCATATTTTCCATGTGAAAGTTTTTAATTCAAGAAATTTTAAAATGTGGGTAGCCAGCATACATGAGCATGGACCGGCAAGTTAGGGGGGTGGCTACACTGGGTTTTTTTTCGCCAGCACCTAGGCGCCAGCTGGCGCTTGGCCTCCAAATTTTAGGCGCCAGCCCAGAAATCTAGGCGCCAATAATAGAAATTTTTTTATGTCCACAAAAAGGACTAAAATATTATATTTTTTTTCATTATATGCATATTTTTGGATGGCTTTTGCAGTCAAACGTTTTGTTGTATTTGTATAGTACAATTTAAAAAAACTTTTTTGCCCATCTCTAATACCAACTTTAACACTAGTGATGCTCCTACCTCCAACATCATGCTCCGGAGCTCTGGCCATTTAAAGCGGAGGGAGTTCCGCCCCTTAAAAATTGATTTCAAGCTTATTTAAGCTTAAATGTTTTAAATTATTTTATTTGCATTAGGTTTTTTTATTGCTTTTAATAAGTTTTGAAAAATTTTAGTTTATAAAAAAATTTTAACTAAATAATCTTTGGTAATCTCTCTAGCTTTTTTTATTATTCATAAAATTAGTACAAAATTAGGGCGGAGCTCCGTGGATTGCTCCAGAACTCTGCAAAAAGGAGTTCCGTTCCAGACAGCTCGAAGTTCAAAGCTTTAATGTTAAACATAAATTAAATTCTTTTTAAAACTTTGAAAATTCTTTGAACAACTTTGAAAAATACCCCTGGAAGCAAATAAGAATTTTATCAGAAGTTATTTTCACGCTTTAATTAAAAAAATCTTAATAATAGGATTTTTTAGATTTTTTAAATGGGTTAAGTAAAAAATGTAACTAGTTAGAACTATTACATAAATATTATTTTATATATCATAAAAAAATAAATAAATTGTAGATAAATTAAAACAATCACGCGCTGAGCGAAGCGAAGCGCGAGAAAATTTTTAAGAATTACTCTTTTAAAACCTTAAAAATTTTGTGTTCGTTTTGTCTAATTGACTAAAAAAAAACTGTAAAAAAATACGTTTATGGCCAAAAATCTAGGCGCCAGGCTGGCGCCTAGACCCGAAACTTGGCGCCAGCGGGAAATTCTAGGCGCCAGTGGCGTCGATTTGGCATAAAAAAACCTAGTGGCTACATAGGTGTTTTTTAGGGCATACAGGGGCCGGAGTGGGGGAGTTGGTCCGGAGTGGGGGAGTTAAACCTTAAATTAGGGGGGAAGTTAAAATCCGAGAAACGTAATATACCGATATCGTTTTTTTTTTAGAGTGCATTACCCATATCGTTTTTTTATTTTAAAGAAAAAATAGGTAAAAAACGCTAATTTTAGATCAAAAAGCCCTTTTTATTGCATTTTTGAGCTTTTTATTGCTTGGGGGTTAACCTTTTCTCCCCCCACTTCTGAGTGGGGGGTTTAAACCCCCTATCTCAGAATTAGGGGGGTTAACCCCCCCAACCCCCCGTGCCCATGTATGTTTGGAGGGGAGGCAGAGGGGTCCATCCCCCCTAGAACCAAAATTTTGGACCCCCTCCTAAAAAAACTCAGCCCTCCCCCCTCCCCCCAAAGCTCGAGAGCGGTCCGGTCTGAGCCCCTAGCGAGGCTGACTCACCCCCTCCCGACCAATTTGGAAGTATATATTTTTATTTACTGTCAAAACACGGTTTTTTAGTTAAAAACAGTGTTTAAATACACTTTTTATGCCTAAATAGGCTGTTTTAGTACATAAAATTCAATATTCTAAAAACATTAAAATTATTGAGTTAAAAAAATTTTGTTAAACAATTGGACCCCCCAACCTCCCCTACCTAAATTTGAAATCTCGCACTCGACCCCCCTAAAAAAAGCCAGGGGGGTCCGGACCGGACCCTCTCCCCCCGACACCCCCCCCCCTAAAATTTGGGGGGTCCCAGTACTTAAAACGCCAAAAATGGAGTATTTGAGGTATACCCCAAAAAATCCTGGACACCCCGCTCAAATTTCGGGGGTCGGGTATAGCCCCCGAAATCCGGGAGACTGCCCACCTATGTTCGGAAGTTAGTTTGACACCAATAACCAAGCAGTTTTTAGGAGTTTTTTTTTTTTACTTTTGCTTTTGAAATTCTGTCAAGAATTGTTATGCAGGGAGCCTTTGCAATGAACACTTTTGTTAAGGTTTTAGTACTTAATCTCCTAAAAAAATTAACTTTGGCCCTGAATAAATGAGCGAATGAGAATACGTTCAAGGTTACCTTGATACCTGATCAAGAATACCTGATCTGGTTACCTGCTTGAATCACACAAAAATAGTTTTCAACAAAACTGCAAATTTGGCTTCTTCCCTAAATAACTTGCTAAATCTTAAAGCTGACAAACCCGAAACCCCCTCCCTCTTTCATACATGGGCAAGTTGGTCCGGAGTGGGGGGGTTAAACCCCAAATTAGGGGGATGGGGTTAAAATCCGAGACACGCAAAATACCCATATCGTGTTTTTTTTGGAGTGCATTTTACCCATATCGTTTTTCGATTTTAAAGGAAAAAAAGTAAAAAACTTTACTTTTAAGTCAAAAAGTCCTTTTTATTGCATTTTTGAGCTTTTTACTGTTTAAAACATCTATTTTGACCTCAAAACTTAAGTTTGGAGGCAGTTAGAAGTCATTTTAAAGAAATTTTTTTCTTCATTTTTCCAAAATTGGGGGGTAACTTTTTCCCTCCCCCCCATTTCTAAGTGGGGGGTTAAACCCCCCTTCTCAGAATTGGGGTGGTTAAGCCCCCCAACCCCCCCCCCCCGTGCCCATATATTTAAAATATTGGTATACATCGGGCACTCCCTACACTTAACGGGACAGTTTGTTTTAGAAGAAATTCGTAGATTGTCTCAAAAAATAACAAAAATTTAATTTTTAAGTTTAAGAAATTTTTTATGGTGTCCTCATGTTCAAAATATGGAAACAAGAAAGTTGCGTCACCCGTGCTATTTTTATTACCTTTGAATTCAATCTAAAACATTATTGCTCATCGGTAAGCGTTGAAATTAGATGTAGTTGTCTTAAATTAACTATACTGGCCTTAACAGTTATATATCCGCAAAAATAAGTGTTTGTAGTATTTGGTGAATACAATCAGCTGTTTTAACGTGGAGTTATTGTTATGTTTTTAACAGTAACATTGTTATACTAAACCTCATTTTGCGTGGCCTCCGAGCTTTCAATACAGAATATTGAAATACTTTTACTTCGGCTTATACACACCCTCAAGCCTTCCATTGTTGAGTTTTTTCTCCAAAGCGCTTCTACAATTAACGTTGTGAATAGGCTCATCCTACACACTGGATCGTTTTAAGTTTAGCGCTCGCCTTTAAGATGAGCTTCCTTTGGCAGTGCAGAAATTGTCTCAACAAATTTTTTAGTTGATTTGAAATCTGGAGATGATATGATTTTTTTAATCATTAACATAGATGTTTTTTTTTTTTTTGGGGGGGCAGAGGGGTCCACCCCCCAGAGCCAAAATTTTGAACCCCCCCTAGAAAAAATCTTGGCTCCCCCTCCCTCCCCCTCAAAGCTCGACAGCGGTCCGGCCTGACCCCCCATAGCGAGGCTGACACCCCTTCCCCCCTCCCGATCAATTTAGAAGTATGATTTTTTATTTACTGTCAAACACACGATTTTTAATTAAAAACAGTGACTTTTTAGGCCTAAATAGGCAATTCTAGTATATAAAATTCAATATTAGACCTAAAAACACTTCAATTATTGATTTTAAAAAACTTTGTTAAAGAATCAGACCTTCTGATCCCCTAAATTTGAAATCTCGCACCCGGGGTCGACTCCTCCCCTAAAAAGCCAGGGGGGTCCGGACCTTCCTAGACCAGACCCCCCTATAAATTTTGGCCTTCCACCCGGGGGTGGACCCCCCTAGCGGACCCGACCAAAAACATCTATGATGATTAAAATTCATATCCGTTAACTTAAATTTTTTTGTCGTTTGCTTTGCTTTTCCCGTTTTATTCGGCATCATGAAAAATATTCCCTGTTTTGAAAATATTTTTGTTTTAAACCCCCAGTTTTGCGTGTGCTCGGGCGTGAGTAGAAGTTTAAATGATTTTGTTAGTGTGCATGCGACCGTGTGTTTGTATGTAGGATGCGTACGCGTGTGTTTGCGTGTGTGTTCTGGCGTTAGGAGCATAGGTGGGTAGGGGGGGTTATACCCCCCAAAATTTCGGATATTGCTGACACCCCCCCCCCTTTTGGGGTCCCGGGCCCTCCCCCCCCTTCCCCCCCCCCCCCCTTTGGGTCCCGGGGCCCTCCCCCCATTGCCTCCGAGAATTTGTGTAAACGCAAAAAAAATTTTCTCGGGCGTGAGTAGAAGTTTAAGTGGTTATTTTGCGTTGCGCGGGAGTTGTTTGTGTTTTTTTGTTGTGGTTTTTTTTGGGTTTTGGTTGTTTGTTTTTGGGTTTGTGTTGTTGCTGGGGGCTTGGTTGGGTGGTGTTCTTGTGGGTGTTTTTTCTGCTTTTTGTTTATTTTGTTACCGTTCGTAGTAAAGGTAGTCCCGTGTTTTGTGTGCATGCGACCGTGTGTTTGTATGTAGGATGCGTACGCGTGTGTTTGCGTGTGTGTTCTGGCGGGGTTGTTGTTTTTTGTTTTTTTTTTGGGGGTTTGGGTGGTTGTTTGTTGTTTTGGTGGGGTTGGTTGTGTGGGTGTTGGGTGGGGGGTTGTTTTTTTTTTGGTGGTTATAGCTGTCTGTATGTATTTCTTTTTTTGTTTGGTTGTTTGTGTCTTGCTTTTTCAGTTTTTTTCTTTTTTGTTTCTTGTTTCTCTTGTTCTTTAGTCTTTTGGTTGAGGTCTTTTTTTTTCGTTTGTTGTTGTTTGTTTTTGGTTTGTTTGGCGCGGTTGGCCTTGGGTTGCGGCTTTGCCTCGTCGGGGCTGCCTTTAGGAGCACGCACGTGCATCGTATTTTTGCGCTTTAATCTGTTTTTATTTATACTTCACATTTTATTTTAAATTACCCTTCAAAAAATGTGTAAAATTATGCCTTAACCCTTTGGGTTTAATCCTGCGCTGCTATCCACAGAAAAGAATTCGCGCCACCGCGGCTCAGTGTTAAACTTGGCGCCCATTGAGGGCCAGACGCGGAGTATTACACAATGCAGCATTGACGCGGGTACCCTTCGGCAGATTTTCAGCGCTTTTTGGACGAAAAAATCCCAAAGGGTTAATACACCAAATTTTAAGATTTTTTTGTGTGGTGTCATGGCCGTAGTAGCCAGGATTTCAATTAACGGGGGGATTTTTTGGAAGGTGCTTTATACGTGCTCACACGGGGGTTTGGGGGGCGCCCAGTGGGGTCTAGGGGCAGAGAACCTTATCAGGGGGGTCGGGGGGGGGCAGAATGCCCCCCGGGTTGGGAAATTTTTTAATTTTAAGCTCTTAAAAGGAACCAGGAAACCTAATATTAAGTGCAAAATTTAAGTACAGAATCTCGATTTATTTTCTCCTTTTTTTAATAGATACAATAATAAAAGTTATAATTATATAGTTTTAAGGTATTATTATATGCCATTTTAATTAAAAAAAACTAACTTTTTTTTAAATAAAAAATCTTTATTCAATTTTGGTTAGGTTTTTATAGTAAATTATGCTGCAGTTATTATACATATGCACTGCAATAATGTTTTGAATTATAAATAATTTCATTTTTGTGAATAAGAGGTTCTATGATCTTAAATCACTTTTATTTATGTATTCTAGATAGCTTTAATACATTGCAGAGTGATTAGGGGAAAAATTTTTTCTAATTTTTTCAAAAAAAACCAGAGGGGAACCTTTACAAAATTTTTTGCCTTCCCAGAATTTGAGGGGGGATTAATCCAATAATTCCTCCAATCCCCCTGGTTATGGACTTGGGTGTCCCTTTCACGTTGTTTTATAAAGAAATTTTTTGAAATTTGTTGGGAAATAAGTCGAAGATTCTCACTAATGCGAATTTCACTTTTTTTGTCTGAAACGGCTGTTTGGATGAGATTTAATTGAGTTTGTTGATTTATGGGCAATTCCCTTGAAAGCTAAAGACTGGTTTCAGCGTGGCGAAGCCTAAGCATAGCCGCTGCTTGTTTTGATTATTTATCTTTCTTTTGTTATTGGAATGACGGTAATCCAAGTTTTGAATAAGTATGTACATACACTCGTCGTTTTTTATCTTCTATTTTTTAATAAACAAACTTATTGATGAGTTACTTTGATCTTGATGCACAGGTGGGAAGAAGAGATTGGGGGTTGCCGTAAAAAATCTCAAACCTTCCCTAAAACTTTAGTTGGAAGAGGGGTTCCGGTTCCAAATGTATATAGATATATTAATTACTTGCGGGTGCTCGAGGTTTTTTTTGTTTTTTGTTGTTTTTTTGAAATCTAAAGAAATCTTATTTGCAAAAAAATATTGTAACCCTGTATTTTTTGAAAAATTTATTTTCCGACTTTTCGAACCCGATTATTTTTTTTTAGTTTAAAGTTTAAACCCTTTTAAATGTTTAAAGTTTTAGAATTAGGATTTGGATCATGTATTAAAAAAAATCGAATACATTCATCAGTTTTGATTCTAATTATACTTTATATTATATAGATTCTATTAACAATTTCAATATTTTTAACGTGCATAATTACACACTTCCCATATGATTCACAACTAATTGCTTAGGGTATTAGTATAGAAAAAGGATTTCGGCCTTTCCACACGCTCTCAATTCTCAATTATTAGCTGGCAGCCTAGAGTGACCGTTAGGTACGGGAGTGCTCAACTAAGATAAAAAGCCATTAATGTGTGCTTCAAGGTTCCCCGTCCGGAGAATATTCGACTATTTTGGAAATCTGAATGACCATAATTCATTACTTAATTTGAAAGTTTTTATTGTTTTGTGCTTGTTTTTTGGTTTAAATCTCCGTTAGGGGAGAATGATAATTTTTTTTTGTTGCTGTTTTTTTAACTTCTAACATACAAGCGTTCATATCAAACACTGAACGGAATTTTCGGAAAATAGCAATGTGCCTGTCGGCAAAACCGTGCTTTTGTGCTCTGAATTAAAAGCATGTTGTTTTTCTTTATACTTTTTGTAATTTTAACAAACAAAATCTAACTTAATATACCTTTGATAATATGCATTGAAATTTTCTTTATGAGCGACATTTCGTTTTAAGTAAAATTCCATTACCTGTTAGGCTTAAAGGGTTTTTCACTTTCATGAAGTTTCTGTGCTTTTAAAACTTTAATACTTGAATCTTGCTAGTAACTTAAACTGTAACTAAATAGTAATTCTGGGTTGATATGCTATTCTTTAGCAAGTTTTGAATTAAATAAAAAGCAAATAAGCTGATTTTGTTTCATTCTTTTAAAACTTCGTAATTTTTTGATTCGCATTGTTTTGTTACATATGGTTATTATGTGCCCTACCTATTGCATGTAAATATTTACAATAATCTTTGGATTTTCTGCAATAGTTTAAATCAATCAAACCAAATTTTCAAAGTTCCAAATAAATTTTAGTTTATCGTTTGTATTTTGTTGTTTTTCTTTCGAAAAAATGTAAATAAAATCACTGCTACGACAAAAGTTAAAATTGTGAGAAAAAAAATAAAAAAGCATAGTTTAACACTTATGCACTGAAAACAACACCTGATAGAGCTGTAAATAGCAAAGCATTACGTAAAGTTTCCGATATTGCTTTTACCAACTGTTGCTAATAACTCGTAATCGCAAGCTGGATGATTTTTTGACAAGGATTGTCGTATTTATTTCTAGTTCTAAAGGAATATAGTTTTAATATTCAAAAATTTGAACTAGATTTTACGTCTTTTATTGTATATTTTTTTGCTAAGTTAAAATAGAAATTATTTTTTTATAGAAAATAAACTGGGGCTAAAAATGAATTCGAATACTAAATGAACCTAGCTGAAACGCTGCCGTTTTATTTATTAAAAGCAATGTTAAGCTGGGATGAGATTAGAAAAATATAATTTAAAAAATACTAGACGCAATAAAACATTTTGCCATATGTGGCTTTTTAAACCTATCTGCATATTGGGCTTGGTTGTTATTTTCATACTTTTCTATGCTGATTTGTAATTGTAAACAGCTATTTAGTTTTTTTGACATCTTTACAATATAACGCCACTGTTGAAGTGAAAGTAAAATTACAAACAGTTGTGAGTGATTTTGTTAAAAAAATTTTTAACACGAATCGTTTTTAATTTACAAAAAGGTTCCGTTTATTATAATTAAAACTCATGTTTGGCTAAGAAACCACACAACGACCATATTTAGTGTGTTTATATTGTAAAATTAGTCACCCCATCCCCGCTGTAAAAATGAGAAGATAGTGGAAACAAAACTTTAAAAATTCAAAAATTTTAATCAACATAATTACAACTGTTTTGGCACGGTGGTTTAACTGCCAGAAAAAAATTTATTTAGGAATTGTAAAACAATATAACCTATAAATATTCAATAAATAGATACCAAGAACACAACGCCCAACAAAATAAAAAAAATAATCGATTTAATTTGGAGCGTTACATTTATTAGCGACATAATTGGATTTGGCTAGCAGTGGGCGCTTTAGTTTTAAATCTATATTTTGAAAAGAAGACGGTCTTCGGAAGGATTTGGAATGGAACCAGCCGACGGCCTTGTGTGACTCGCTTTGAGAATAACTAGCGTACTAGCTTTTTTATAAACTCCCGCTTTTTATATATTACTTTGACAGAAAGGTTGGTTGTTGTCAAATAAAATATTCGTTTTTTTTATCATAAGAATAATTCTTATATGAATTATAAAAACAAATAGCATTGACATTTTAGATAATTGTTACTTATTAAACTTATTGTTCTAACCAGTAATGTAAAGAATATAAGCATGGAATTAACCGTAAATATTATAAGCACTTTTTTTAGTAGCAACTTACCATGCACTTTTTTTTAGTCGTAACTTACCATTTATTATTTGCAAAAACTTCATTCGCGCAAAGCAAGCCCTTAATTATTTCCCAACTTAATTTCATATTTGTTGGAAAAAACATAAATAGACAACTGTAGATATATATAGTCATATATATTTATTCATAGTCAGTCATATGATATATTTATTTAAATTTTTTGGCATTAACTATATTGGTTTGGTATAAACGATGTAATTAAAATCACCGCAGTAGTAGATTATGTAAAACAAAGCCGATAAAAGAAAATAAGTAAAGGTATATAGGGTAACTTACTTAAATTCGGCCAGCCTTAATTTCGGCCACCGGCTGTAATTTTTTCCGCGCGCAAAGTTGTGGAATGAACTGCGTATGACTGGATAGATCGTTATGTCATCTATCTAGCCATACGCAGTTCATTGCATAACTATGCGCATAGCAAAAATAACAGCCAGTGGCCGAAATTAAGGCTGGCCGAATTTAAGTCAGTTACTCTACTTGTATCAGTATATAGGTGGGTAGCACTGGGAAGCCTCTCGGATTTTGGCGAGTATACCCGGAAAAATTTTTGACCAAATTTTTTTAAACGATTTTCTAAATGTATTAGCTAAAATTAGGGTTTAGGGTTTTGGTTGGAAGTTTGAAATTTAGGGGTTTTTTTGGAACCCCAAGATTTTAGAGGGGAGTATAAGAGTTGCGGTACCCTAAAATTTTTGAGGGTGTCGGAAGTTTCGGGATTTTCAAGGAGTAAAAACCCCCAATAGCTTTCTCCCGCCCACCGATAAGTACATGTGCTTAATAAGTTTTATGTTTTTCTATTAAATATTAGACCAAATTTCAACAAAATATTTTTAATACACATTTTGATACTGGTAAACTGTTTTTATTTTTCATTTACGCAGACGGGGCTCGCGACAGGGCGGGATTGTTTCCTTAAGCTTAGATTGTAGCTAGTCTCATCTGCTTTTGTTTGACAGATTCAAGCTTGAAATTGGTGCCGCTAGTCTCTTGTTTCGGCGCTCTCTGAACACTGCCTACGTTAAATTTATGCTGTTTATCCTAAATATATATACGGCTGGTTTGTATTATAACCACAGCTAACAAAAAAAAACTATTAAATTAAATTTATTTTTGTTATATAATAAATATAATATATTAAAAACTATTAAATTTAGTTTAAAGTAATTTATTAAAGACAATATAGGAAGGGTTTACTGCATATGCATGCAGTCGTCATCGTGTAATTAAATTTCAATTAATATCAGTTTTAAAGAAGCGTTGGTGGATAAATCAAGTTAGAATATTAGTAGCTGTTTTTGGTGGTGTATAATTGCTATATTTAAATTTTTGATAATGCACACACTTGCAGGGTAAAAATTTATACCCAAAAGTTTTCTTGGAATTTTTTCCATGGAGGAAAAATAAGCATTATGCTTTGGTTGGTACGACGTACAATAGTAATGTAAGAGGAAAAAGAAAATATTATTTATATAAAAAATTATTGAACCAAAATATATCTGGCTGGATTGGCATACAATATATACAATTTCTACGCTAATTTTTTTATGAGGCACACAAATTTTTTTATGAAATATTATGTATCTGTCTGTATTTCTCATTAAAAATTTTAAAAAAAATATAACATATAAAAAATGGGCAATAGAATTATAGTGTTAATAAATTATCGTTATATAGTGATAATCAACATAACTTAAAAAATAATATGAATTGAAAAAATATTTTTTGTGAAATTTTACTGGGTTTTCATGTTTTTTTTTTCGCTGCAATTTATTTTTGTATCTTCGTTTTTTTGCATTCATAAAACTTTTTATAACATCGGTTCCGCTTCAGTGATATTGATGTATAAAATGTCTGCATAAAAACCCTTCAGCTTTGGTTTTTCGTCCTCAAAATCGATTTATTCAAAATAGCAAGACTCCCAATCGTCTGCAGAATAGTAATAAAGGAGTTTTTTTCTTCTTTTTTTTCTAAAAAGTTATACGCTTGATTTCCTGTATTAGGATAGGATCTTAGTACAGTTTTAGCACAATTAGAATTTAAAAATAGATTGGCTATTGGATGTAGTTTATTCTTATAGTAATAAATACCATCAAAATATTTTCGGAAATACCAATAAAAAATCAATTTAAAAAATGTTGGTTAATAATAATCCTTTATTAATACATTTCAACTGTTTCACAAAGGAAAGTACAATTAAACACACAACAAATACATTTTAAAATTACATTAGGTACTTTTTTTATTTGATTGGTTTTTTAACTTTTAAGGCTTCGGTTTTACTTCAAGAAACATGTTATCCATTCATAAGTTATTGCGAGCTCAACCTAATTCGTTTTATCTCTTTCGTTTGTTATTTATCTTTTAAGTGAAATGAAAATATTTTATGAACTATGAGCAGCGCCTTATTGTTTGAAAATTGCTAGTATGCACTACCATGGTGTTTTAAGTTCTATTTTATAAATTGTTGCAAGTTTAACACACTTTTTGTCACGTTAAAAGAAGTTGTTAGTGTTAATCAAAAATGCCGTTGTATATAAATTGGTTAGACGGATGTTGTGTGTTTCGTTTCGTGCGTTTCGTAGAGGGTAAAAGTTTTAAACCTAAAAATTTTTTCCTATAAATAATAAATCACACGATTTAGCTTATTTTTTGACGTTTTTTTACAATTATACGTTACAAGTCGGCAAAATCAAAATTTTACAAGCCAAAATTCCCATTCGCGTTACACTTTTCTCTGAAAAAACACAAAATTTATCACTAGTCACCATTGTTTTTTTCCTCCTGTGAAAAAGGATTTTAGGCGCCAGCTAACGGCAGTCAATGACAAAAAAAAACCCTGAATGTGAGTATAATAACCGCTATGATTTGAATAAAAGTGAGAATTCTGAGTGATATCAAGACCCTTTTCGTTATTTATATTTCTATCTGTTCAGAATTTAAAAGCCAAATGAATGAATGGTGTTCTTGATTGCGCGCTACTTTTCAAAAATAAAATAACCATATTACAAGTTCTATATCCGGATTGCTTTTTGAATGTGGTCTAAGATTCATAAAGCTGCTCTTTTTATAAGTGGAAAAATTTTGCTACTATGGTCAAAAGGCGGTCAATGCGTGATCTTCAGGAAAATTTTTACGACGTATTTTTATGTTTAGAATATCTGTGTGTGTACTTCTAAAGAATCAACGAGCTTTAGTAACGGCTAATTAGCGTGCGAGGCGGTCACTCTAGTAGTTCCGTCGGGACTCTGGAAACCTCTGGAACCGCCTTGAAGAACACACGCCTTCCGGAGAAAGCTAGAGATAAAGCCCCCTCTTCTCCATTCCAGATTTGACTCAGTTGACTAGACGTATAGCAGCACTTTTTTGTGGAAAATATCAAATGTTTTGTGCATTTATAACATGCAGCATTTTCTTGGAAAAGATTGATATTTGAAAAAAAATTGTAATGTTACGTTACTGATGGCAAGTTAAACGAGGAGCTTGTTCTTCTTGATTACAAAGCTGACAAAAACGGCATAAAAAGGACTCCATCTTCTATTGTACTGTGTAAAAGAGTGAAAATCTTGTTTTTGAGAAACGCAGCAAAGCAGTTGGACGAAAAAAACCGTGATTTACAAAGCTAAATTAGTGATTAATTTTTAACTCTGCCAAGTCAGGATCGGAAAAGTTTTTCGGATTGTAACAATTTTTTTATTTAAATAAGAAACAGGACATCTTATTGCTGCATATAAATTACAAACGCTACCTAATATAAAAAAAACAATCTCCATTGTGAAGTTATTGAGATTATATGTTCCGAAATTGCTGATTTACATCTTTGAATCATTTCAACCTGCAGCGATAATTTTCGCCTTCTATTCTGAAATTTTATTGTTTCTACAAGCTAAATTCGTCAAAAGAGAAAAAAGGACACACCTCAGAAGATATTATTTTGCAGAATTTCTATAAACGATTTCCGGATATTTCCATATTCAATGGGAACCACCTGGGTTTTACAATGTTTTAAAAAGTTTTGGAATTTCCCAAAAATGGGACCAAAAAAATATGCTAGCAGATTTTGGACATTGTTCGTGGTCTTATTTTGCGCACAAATTACAGTATCATTTCAGGAAAAATCAGGTTGTTGTATTTTTGGTTTTTCATAGCGCTTTGTCGAAAGGTTTTAGACAGAAAAAATTTATAATACATTAATCATTATTACATTAATTAACATATAATACATCTGATTCTTTTTTTAGATTAACACAGGCAGTTTTTACTGTAATCGTCATGAAAATTAATTTTTGTTTGATTTTTTAAGAAATTTCAGTGTTTTTCTGAAAAGCTGGTGGTTAACAGAAATAAAAAAAAATACTATATAAAAATTAAACTAAAGTAAATTTTGTTGTTTTAGTTGATCCTTTGGCGCCGTCCATCGACGAAGGTGTGGAAGCAGGAGAAGATCACATCAACATCACCGTCATACCTGGAAACTACGAGGAAAACAACCCCACGCCGGTCGGAGAAAATTTCACTGTGCGCTACCGACTCCAAGGTAAGACCATACCATACATGGGCACGGGGGGAATTGGGGGGTTAACCTCCCCAAATTCTGAGAAGGGGGTTTAACCCCCCCCCCACTCAGAAGTGGGGGGGAAGAAAAAGTTAACCCCCCCCAATTTTGGAAAAATGAAGAAAAAAAGTCTTTAAAATGACTTCTAACTGCCTCCAAACTTAAGTTTTGAGGTCAAAATAAATGTTTTAAGCAAAAAAAAAAATTCAAAAATGCTATAAAAATGCTTTTTGACCTAAAATTAGCGTTTTTTTACCTATTTTTCCTTCAAAATCGAAAAACGATATGGGTAAAATGCACTCCAGAAAAAAAAACGATATGGGTATTTTGCGTTTCTCGGATTTTAACCCCCCTAATTTGGGGTTTACCCCCCACTCCGGACCAACTTGCCCATGTATGGACCATACCATAGGTAAGCAGGTTAAATCCCCCCAAAAAAATCCTGATTGTAACCGACACTCCCCTCCCTAAAATTTTGGAGTACCCCTGACACCCCCGACCCCCTAAAATCTCAGTAAATCCTAAATCATAAATCCCAGTACTAAAACGCTAAAAATGGGGTATTTGAGGTACACCCCCAAAAAAATTTTGGGAGGACCCCCCCCCCCCCCAAACTTTGGGGGTCGGGTATACGTATACCCCCCAAAATCCGGGAGGCTGCCCACATATGGGTGAGTGATGAGACCAACAATGGTCTTAAAATTCTTAAAATAAACTAGAGGGGAGTTCTTAATTTACTAGTTGTCATTTTGTTTGCTGTGCTTTGTTTGTTTTTTTTGCGATCTCCGGGTTTTTATATCACAGCTTTAAAGTAAAAATTTTGTAAGCGGAAAAATTGAAAATTTTATGTATATATATTTCAAAAATATATGAAAGAATCTTTATTTTTAGATTAAGTATTGGGTTTACGCACAAACCTTTGAGGTTTTACATTTATATATTTTATTGGCATTGCGACATTACTAATGCTATTTTGCAATAAGCATTTTTTATCATATCGCTGAATGTATATCTCCTCTTGCAAGCTGGAATGTGAACTCACACCAAACTAATCCCTAAACTCCCTGTGTTATATTATGGTGCTGCAGGCAACCCATTTAATAGCTCTCCAGTAGCGATAATTCATTATTATTTTGAAAAAGTACTCTATCACATTATTTATTATTTGCGTTTTGATGGCATTAAAATGAATAACCATGCATTTTTAAACTTTGTGATTGGTTTTAAAAGATAATCGGCTCTCTTTCATTTACTTTGTAGAGTGAAGCTGCGCGGTGTGCCGAAATCTCGCAACTAAAATGTGAAAATATACATTTAATTTTTAGCACAATAAATTATTTCCCGCTGTCGTTCTCTTTTTGAGCGTTCCTATTAATGGGCATTGTGTTCAGTACATGTCTAAGGAGCGCCGAAAACATGTTTGTTTATGTATTTAAACTAACATTTTTTTCTTGTTTTTAAGCATTTAAAAAATCAATAAAAAAATTATGAGCTAAGTTCTCTAAATTGTTGTTTAATTTTCATTAACTAGTAGTTCAGTACCTGATTTTGATTTTGGCTTAGTAATACAACACTGGCCAACTATTCACTTTTAAAAGTCGTTTTATCTCATTCTAAAGTCATTCTGTTCAGGTACTGAAGTATGGACTAAGGTCGACCCTTCAGAAGAAACCCAAATACATATCGGGAACCTGGATCCCGGGGAGACATACGAGGTCGTCGCCGTCAGCGTGACGTATACGAAGGACGACAACGGAAACGTATACCCACGAGAGAACTACTCCGACCCCGTATTCATAAAGACGAAAGGAACGCGTAAGTCATAAGTTGTCGGTTCTTTATACTTAACGCGCCTTGAACGCGAGTGAAAAGCGCATTCGACGTCGCGGTGTTGATGAAGGCATTTCAACTACTATTGAAGGCCCAAAAAGGCGAATCGTTTTTGTTCCTGGGCACCAAGTTTAGCATTGAATATTGCTGACGCCGTCATTGTCGCACATGCGTTTAAGACTTGTTTTACGTTCGCAAAGCCGATACATTCTTGACAACTTTCAATGTCTCTTAACTCTTTCCTACTGACGTGACGGGCTGAACCCTGTTGCTCTTGCTGCATTGCGGGCAGAATACAACTGGGAATGGTTTATTTTTAAAATAGAGTTGAAGAGCGGAGTGGCGGTCCCTGAAACCTCTTTTGTTTTCGTGGTAGAAAAAGTGCTCGGAAGGGCATCTTTGAAGAAAGAGTGTCATTATCGATCAAGAAATAACACTTATTAAATAAATTTTCACAAGTATGAGTATGACTGAACTTATATCTTTTGGTGAGTGGGCAAAAAAGTAAAAAAATAGAAAAAAAATTTTCATAATTAATGCAATAAATATGTAATACTGTGAAAAAATTGGTTCTGTTTGGTTTTTTTTCGTTGGTTTGGTACCTAACTAAGACTATAGTTGTATGCAACTTAAAATAAATTTGGTTTTTACTTTAAAAAAGTTTAATGGGGAGTGTGAAAATTAAGGTATTCATTTAGTCCAGCCCCAAATAAGAATTCAGAAAAAATATAAATTTTAATCTTGGAGAAAAAGGAAGATCTCATTTTATATTTAAAAATAAAAAAAAATCAAACTTCTCACATTTATAAGACTGACGTGTGTTGTGTTATATGTTCGAAAAATATTTATTGTGATGCATGTTCATATTGAGATACCATAGCGAGCATGAATTCGAAATTGTGTTAAAAACGTAAAGTGACTCAAAATTACTTTACTATTCAGTATAGCATAATGGTATAACTGAACAATAATTATCAATCAATCAATCATGTAATCTATTTTTTTTACGATGTTAAAATTACCCCTTTGTTATAATTAAAAAAATTGCTTTTATAACATAATTATATATTACTAAAACCTCTCACAAATCCCACTAAGTGGGTGGGGCTCTCAGCCAAAAGTTATAGTGATCAAATGTTCTTCTGTTCAGTTATGCATCATAGTTAAACTAACCCCTAATCTCATCACATCAACCGGAGAACGGTGTTGATTTACTAGGTTTTTTGGACAGTAAGACAGGGTTAAAATCCTGTAGCCTGCCTACTTTAACATAACAAAACCAGACGTGCCGCCCGCCCCCCCCGGGGTTAAAAACGGGGGGGGGCAATTCCAAAACGGGGGGCACGGGTGGGAGACAACCTTTTTGAAACGGGGGGGGGCAAGCAGGGGAGAAAAAAAAAGAAAAAAGTAAAAAAAAGAAGGGAAAAAAAGGACAAAAAAGCGAAAATTAAGGTAAAAATAGGTCTGACATGACTTAAAATACATTAAAATAGGCTAAAACCTGCAAAAAATTCACGATGATGGCGTCATCATAGGTCAAAAATGGCGTCATAATTTAGGATAGTTTTTCATTTTTTGGCGGGGGGGGGGGGGCAATAAACAAACGGGGGGGGGGCAAATCCTCCAATAAAACGGGGGGGGGGGGCATTTCCAGACCGTGCACAGGTCTGCAAAACAAAAAATGTTTTAGCTGGCCCGCGTATGACTGCGGCTTGGCTAATTGCCATCATTGTTGCCATCATCCTCCTCATTCTCATTCTCATCATCGTCTGTCTGGTGGTCCGAAACCGCGGGGCCAAATACGCCGTGTCTCAGAAGGAGCGGGAGCAAGGCCGCGAACCCATGCTCACCAAAGAGGAGAAGGGCTTCGGGGAGTACGCCAAACCGTAAGTGTTGTGTGTTAGTACTTTTTTTCAGTGCTCCCTTCGTGACATGAGGCATACTCATAAAAATTTACTGTGAATAAGTGGTTTTTTATTACGTGCACTGTAGCTATTGGAACTGCGTTGTTACTGCAAAGGGGCATAATTTGTCAATATTACGATTATGTCAAACGAATAAAGAGTCTACCGAATGGTTACTTTAATGGTGATTGTGAGTTTTATTGTGTTTTTGTCTTAGGGTAACTGACATAGGTGAGCACGGTCGGGGAAGCTAGGGGGGTGGTTACCCGGGGTAAATCGAATTTTGAATTCTAGGAGGGGGGTCCCAGAGGGGTCCGGACCCCCCCTAGCTTTTTAGGGGGGGTCAACCCGGGGTGCCAAATTTTGAAATCTAGAGGGGGGTCAGGTGGGGTCCGGTGTCCAAAGCAAAACAGTTTTAAACCATAATAACTTTAATAATTGTTCTTTTTATAGGATACTACATTTTATTGAATAAAAAGCCATATTCATGTATAAAAAGGGTGTAAAAGCATGAATATGTGATGAAAATTCACGTTTTTGGAAAAAAATTTAGTATAAAACAGGTACCTAAAATTTTCGCAAGGGGGCAGGGGGGGGGGGGTCAGATTTCAAAATCTAGATGGGTGTCAGGGGGTAAAAAATTCAAAAATTTGGGGGGACCCCCGAGGGGGGGCCAAAATTCCAGGTGGGGGGCGGACCCCACCCTGCCCCCCCCCCTTTCTCACCTATGGTAACTGACCTAAATTGGGCCAGCCTTAAATTCCTCCATCGGCTCTTCTTATTTTTATCATACACAAATCTCTTTAAAAAAATAATTTGTATGGCTACATAGATAACATGACGATCTATCTAGTAATACGCAGGTAGTTCATTTCATAATTTTGCGCATTGGAAAAATAACAGCCGGTAGCTCAAATTAAGACTGGCCAAACTTAAGTCAGTTACGTTAAAAGTAAACGTCTTGGTATGAAAAATTTAAGAAGAATAATAATTGCGTCAAAATATTTGTTTTCTACAGGAAAATAAATGTTTGACTTTGAGAATTTTTGTCTTTGAAACATACATGGGCACGGGGGGGTTAAATCTCCCCCCAAATTCTGAAAAGTTGGGTTTAACCCCCCCCCCCACTCAGAAGTGGGGGGAAAAGAAAAGTTAACCTCCTCTGATTTTGGAAAAATCAAGAAAAAAATGTCTTTAAAATGACTTCTAACTGCCTCCAAACTTAAGTTTTGAAGTAAAAATGAATGTTTTAAGCAATAAAAAGCTCTATGCTATAAAAAGGGCTTTTTGACCTAAAATTAGTATTTTTAACCTATTTTTCCTTCAAAATCGAAAAACGATATGGGTAAAATGCACTCCAGAAAAAAACACGATATGGGTATTTTGCGTTTCCCGGATTTTAACCCCCCCCCCCCTAATTTGGGGTTTAACCCCCCCTCCCCCACACTCCAGACCAACTTGCCCATGTATGCTTTGAAATGGTATTTATTAATGCGGTGGTGGATGGACTATTGTGTACAGTTAACCACGGCAACGTTGGAAATAATATTAAGGCTTTTACTGCTGAAGGTTCTAATTTGTGAATGCGTAACGTCCAGAAATATGAGGTCAAATTAATCGAGTTTTTTAAAGAAAGATTGCGAAACAATTAGCTTATTTTAGTTTTTTGGCTGAAAATGAACGATACAGGACTTAAACCTTTAACCATCGCTCGACATTATTACATTACAACTCGTATTTATAAGGCGTCATATTTCTGAAACATTAACACAACGGGAGTTGTGTCAAATGTAAATTGGTTTTAGGGATATGGATCCGGAGAAGCAGTCCCTGACAGAGAGCAAGGCCGAGTCAGAGACAGACAGCATGGCCGAGTACGGTGACGGTGACATCGGCAGGTTCAACGAGGACGGGTCCTTCATCGGTATGCCTATTCGTTTTTTATAGTTGCTTGATAAATATTAAATAGAGGAATATGCAATTATGACTATAATTTGATTAGTTTCGTTTAAAAATAAAATGGCCATAACTATTTTCTATTAATAGTTTTTTGACCGAAACTTAAGTAATTGTAATGCAGGACTAAACCTATTAGTTTCCTCTTTGTACTTCATCTACTGACGTGCTGTTGTTTTACTATTATTCGTTTAATTTTTATTACCATTATTCGCGTTTATTTTGCATCGAACTTTTCAAATATTAGGACTACAGGCGCTTTGAAAATAGTTGTATTATTTTAAGCAACCGATTTTAAAGAATGGTTACCTAGATAGAGTTTAAAATTTAAATTCGACCTTGGTAACAATTTAGCATAAGTCTACTAAAAACTATTGCACCAAGCAACTACTGGCACTCTTATGAGTGGGCAGGGGAGCCTGCTGGGTTTTTTATGGCGAGGAGGTATCCCTCAAATTCAAAACCCCCACTTTTTTAGTTTTTAGTTCTAAACCCCCCTAAAATTTTAGGGTGGACGTGGAATGTCCGTAGTATTGGGATTTTCGGGAATATATCCCCTTTCCCATGAACCTATAGGCACCGGCTTAGTGACAAAATTATGCTAGTTACATTGTCATATATATATTTGATATTGTTAGTGATACAATTGTATTTTGAGATTACCGTAAACATGAATTATATATCCGTACTAAAATTTAATTTTTTGCAGTTGTTTTTTGGTAAGCTTAAAAAATGTCACATATTTTGGCCCTTAATCCAAAAAAATATTCGCCTGTACTGTGTACTGTAAAGTTTTAACCAGCTGTTTGTAAAAAAAGTAGCACATGTTATTGTTGTTTGCAACGCGACTCTGATTTTTTCCGCGCTGCATTTCTTTGTGAAATTTATATTGTTTTCTTTGGTTTTATCCCACTTACCGATTCGGCGGTAATGCAAGTAATTCGCATTGTTTATTCTAAAAACTGACTTTGTTATAATCCACTAGGACAAAAACTAGCTAAAAATGGCGGATTTTTTCCATCATATATGTCAGAGTTTTTTTTCTTTTAAAATTGTGGTCAAAAATTGATGTACAGCCTGCCATTTCCGTGGGTTACATTATATTTGTCTTGGCAAATGATATTGTATCTTGTCCTATTTTATATATACTCTAGATAAAAAGTAATTGCCTTTGAATGATCATTAAAAAATATTTATTTTATTTAAATAGCAGGAACCAGAGTTTTAATTGTCTTACTTGCATTGTTTTAATTTAGGTGTTTACGGAGGTCAGAACAAAGTCTTGGTAGCCCCCAGAGGCGCGGAAAAGAACGGATCAACGTTCGTGTAGCCTCAGAATCAATTCTAGTGCATATTATTCACTGCTACAAATTATCTAAATGATCGAATAGTGTACATTATTAAGTGATAAGAACGAAAGTTTAAAAATGATGAATTTTAACCATTTAAAAACGAAACGTAATTTGCCATTCTATGGCTAAGTCTTCGTCTGAATTGTTCTTCTTTCTCGTGTTTAATCAATCGGTGAAGACGAAAAAAAAGTTCTTTTTTTTTCTATTTTCTGAAGCTTATCGGTTTTGAGAACGGCATGGAATGAGATGAAGAAGAAGATGATTGGTTTGGATGACGCAGGAACTCAACTGGTCTGCCGTCCTTTGGAACGGTTCCAAAACGGACTTGAGCCTTGCGTTACTTTCCTTTACCGAAACGGCTAGTGAATCTGCGTGTGTTTGTGTTTGTTATTATTTGTTTTAAGTTTCTTTCTCCTTGTCATTCGTTATTTGCTAAACTGAAAACTGCAATATGCCATTTAGGGTTGATTTAATTAGGTTAATGGCTCAGCGGTTTGAACTCCTTTTTTATTTTATTATTACTGTTTCGTTTTATTGCACTGCAAAATTGTAATAATCTCTTCTAGTATAATATTAAAAATAATCAAAAAGTTAATTTAAAACTAAAAATCCTTATTAATTATGGTTTGTAAAAAATTATGCGAGGATAAAAAAATAAATGCACATATCAATAAATGATGACTGTGAATTTTATGAAATTCATACCAGTATGTACCCAAGACTCCCATCTATCCAGAAGTATTCCTATTGTATGAACTGAATTGACCTTCTTGAAAGCAGTATGGTCACTTAAATTTTTTCAAGTGCAGATTATTTTTGACGAACTATAATAGTTTTTTAACAAAGATCAGAATAACATTTTATAGTTACTCTTATTTAAATTTATGAGTATATAATATAACTTTAAACTTAATGATTCTTTAATTAACTTATTAACTTATTTTGATTATTAGGTAAATTAAGTAAAATTTAGGGAATCATTTTCAATAATATTTATTTAAAGATAATAAAACAATAATAATAATTTGGCAAACCAATAATAAAAATTTTGAACGCAAACTTATTTTTAATAAATAAAGATAAGACCAAATTTGAAAAAGGACATTGATTTTGATCGTAATTATACTCATAGAGTTTTATGAGATAAGTTTGACATAATTTTTTTCAGAGAGCAGTTAAATTGTGTTCTAAAGTAAACTTGGATGTTAAGTTTGTAAAAACGTTAAAAAAATTAAGACTGTTTACTGTATTTATTGAGCACTCTCACGGTAAAACAGTTGTTAGTAAATTTTTCAAAATGGACATTATCATCGATAACTTGATTAAAAATTTTTTAACGACTTAATAATAGTTTTTTCTTAATGCTTACGAGAAACGTTTCGTAAACCAAAGATGTATTAAAGCAAGATTATTACATAAACAAGCGATGCGTTTCTAGATCTGTGACTTTCATTATCCCGGCTTGTACAGTTAGCGATGTTTTGTTTTATTAGGTTAGGTATAAAGCTGTTAACTGCTAGTATAAATAAACATTTTTCCTATTAGTTTATCGCCTAGTATTTAACCCCAATTTTAAATTAAATTTAATTTGTTAATCTTAATCTGTAAGGTAGTGTATTTTGTTTTGTTTTGTTGATTTTTTGAGCGAATTAATTTGTAAGAAGCTGAAAAACGTAATAGCATTTAATAAAAATCACGTAAGAGGTTTTCCCGCTTTTCCTATCACGCGATATAATGCAGAAATGGTTTTCAGCTTTTTATGTCATGTCAAATACCTATTTTACTTTTGTGTGGTTGTGCTTATTTGTATTTGCGCAATTGTTTTTATGTACCCATGAATATTATTATGTAACATGTCATTGCTAACCCTAAAGCTCATATTAGATGTTATAAATTGGTTTATTTTCTAAATCACGATTAATGTTATACAAACTTTAAAATTATACGAAAACAATTAACCTTTATTAAAGGGTATGTTTTATATTGTTTGCTTTTTGGGTTAGCAATTTTTTAATGTGCAATTAAAAAGAGACTGTTTAGTTGGAAAAATAGGTATATAAAAATTTATGGCTTACAATTCAGTAACATTCCTTAGCATTTGCATAATTTGTAATTGCTGCATAAAATATTTGCATAATATACAGCAGAACCAACTATTGTTGTTTTATTTATTAACAAGGGTGCTGCGCTTTTGTTATTATGGAAATTATTTTGTTTTAGTCATTATTTTGTGTTTTTTTCTATTTACTAATAATTTCGCTTATGAGAATTGGCTTAATTAAAGAAAACTACTTGCGAAGGATATCTTCAATTGACACAAGATAGCGTTTAATACCAAATATAATTAGTAAAAGGTATATTTCTATTACTATAAAAGTACTGATACTAAAATTTTTATTTTAAACTAAAGAAGTAAAACGTGCACTTGTGACAATAAATGATTATTTATATTTATCGTTAGTGGAGGGGTCGGTGTATATGAAATCATTTGGAAATTTTTTAATAAGTGCACACATACGTGTTTTATAAAAAACTTACTGCTGAGCATTTTTATCTGTGCATCCTACACAAAAATATTAGTCACAAATAAAATCATGCACGGAAGAGAACCCCTTGTTTAAAATGTGCGAGCTTTTGCTATATACTTGAGTAATTTATGTGTTGTAATAAAAAGATAATTTTGTGTATGATGTGTTTCTTAGAGGTGGGCTAACCGTCGTATTTTCGTGTAAATGGGCTAACCGTCGGATTTTCGTGTAAAACATTAAAAAAATATCCGAAGTAAACCCATATTAAAGATGTAAGTTTTATTAGTTATCATTTTTAATTATTTCGGTATATTTAAAAATATCTGTAAAAACTAAATCAAAAGAAAATTTTCCCACATCCCTAATACAGTGTTATTTGGAATATTTCGACATTTATTGAAAAAATTTTGTTATAGATAGATAGTCAACAAAAATACAAAACAAATTTATTACATAATCAGTTACAGCTTTCTAGGATCTTTTAGTTTTCAATGAGTGGTCGGAAATATTCATAATATCGTGCTTTATGCCTTCCTTTCTTTATTTTGTTTTTTTTTCGTTTAAATTTGTATTGTTGATTAATGTAAGCGCTTCGTAAGCACTGCCCATAAATCTGTAATGATGATTTTATGATGATGTAAAATAAGGCTCGCTTTCGCTAAAAAGTATTAACTTCGACTAGAGGTTTACTGTATAAACAGTTTGCTGCTGTATATTGATTTTTTACTTGATTGCTATATTATGTTCACAGCTAATAGTTTGAGATTGAGTTCTTGTCGTATACCACACTCTAAACTATTTCTTATACGAATAAAACGGTATATAAATATTATTTTATTATATAATTATATTATACAGGTTATCATTTAATAGGAATATTTTAAATATACGTTTTTCAGTTTATGCAGTTGATGTCGTAATATAAATTGCTTTGTGTACTTGCGATATTAAGGTTAATAAAAGGTTGTTATGCAATTTGTTTCTTTCACACAAATTCAAAAATGATTATTTACATGGAAAATCGTTTAATGGAAAATCTGTCCACACACGCTTGTCACAGATTTCTTTTTGATTTATACATAATGGTATTTTAAATAAATTGTCAACAAATAATTTTGGGTAGAAGAAACCTCCGATTTTTCTCCCCTCTCGCGCAAGTCATAACTTACCTCCGATAGCCGCGCAACCTCGGAACGTACAGTACCTCCGGAAATTGGCCTCTTTTCTTATTCCTCTTGTTTTTTTATTGTTTGGGATTAACTCGTTTGTTTTCTCAACTCTATTTTGAAACTTGATTGAAAGGTCATTTAATTGTAAAAATTTAATATGTAAATAAATAGATTAAAACATTTTAAAGTTGCAGATAGTAGATTAAAAATATTTTATTTAGGTGCAAATATAAAATAAATTCTGATCAAACAAATATAATCATTGCATTACAACGTTTTAAACAAATTTTAAAACTATACAAAACAAAAAAAACGATTGTAGATTTTTGTGCGAATTTGAATAAAATAATTTTTTAAAATAATTACAAAATTTGTTAAACTAATTTATCTGTAAAAAAGAATTTAATCTGTAGGAGGTTTTTTTTTTAAATTTTTATAATAATGTTTTAAATTAGGATTAAAGTATTATTAATTAAAATAAAATAAATATAACGAAGTTAACTAACAAAAAAAAGTTTAAATACTCTAACACTGTATTTTCCAACTACCAATAAAAACATTTAATAGATAAACTGTTTTGCAAAGTGCTTAAATTTGTACAAAATTCTTGTAAACAAAAAACAAAACGTTGTGCGTTTAATAAATTTTACAATATTGTATCAACAATAGCGCCATAAATTTTTTAGCGATGTCCCAGAAAATTGCCGATATGATCCAAAAACCTTTCAATGTGGTCATAATCAGCCGCACCAACACGTGCATTCATGTGATCCTTAAATTGGTCACAAATTTTATTTAAACAATCCCTCTTAAAGATACAGTCGTCTGAATATTGCCGTTCATTTTTAAATAAATAACCGAATTTAGAAAACGATGCATAACAGGAGGAGGTGTGTTTTAAAAGTCATCACACCAACGTTGGTAAAAACGTTGTTAATATATGTTTAAATACAAATAATGACAAAATAGGTGGAAATAAAAAAGATTGAATTCATATAGAACTCTAAACCCATATACAAAAGAATTTACTTGGACGCAAAACAATCCTAAAGTATACTGTAGGTTAGGCTATGTATTTTTACCACCTGAACTAATGCAAATAACTAAACGTAGTAAAATTGTAAGTGTTATTAGAACAGACCACAGAGCGGTATTAACATCTGCTAAAGGTGGAAAAATTACACCTAGGCCGGAATTCACAAAGCGGGGTAAACACGGTGTTAGTGTATTCGGTGTAAACACCGTGTAAACTACGATATTTTGGGTGCTAGCACGGTGTTAGTTAATCCGGACAAGTTACAGTAGGTTTCGCGGCTAATTTTATTTTTTTTATTCGAAAAATTCCTTGTTTAACATATATTTACAATATTTTGTTCTGCCAGTTTTTACGCAAATTTGCAATTACTTAATAGAGATTTAAAAGTTTATCAGTTTTTTATACAAATAATTCCTTTAAATTTTGCTTTTTATATCTTTTTTATCGTTTAATGAAATTTTAACAGATTTAGCCCCAGGTTTCCCGAAACCTACGGTAATTTGTCCGGATTAACTAACACCGAGCTAGCACGAAGATTATCCCTCTTTGTGAATTCCGGCCCTAAAGGCAAAGGATTGTGGAAATTTAATAACAAAATACTCCAAGATAAAGACTATCATCAAATTTTCGAAAACACGATACATTATGTAAATGAAAAATTTTTATGACAGACCGAAAAGGGTAAAATGGGACACTTTAAAACAAGCAATCAGAAAAAAACTATTAGTTACTGTAAATTTAGAGCGAGTAAGGCAAAATCAAGATTGAAAGAATTACAAGACGAGTTAAAAGAAATAGACAAAGATCTCTATAAATTAAAGAAAAAAACAATTGAGCAATATAATCTTGTAAAAAAAGAGATGGAAAGTCTCATGGAAATCAAGGTGGAAGGAATAATACTAAGATCAAAAG
The DNA here is from genome assembly GCA_030248175.1 of Microlaimidae sp. YZB2_3. Taxonomy (NCBI): domain Eukaryota; kingdom Metazoa; phylum Nematoda; class Chromadorea; order Desmodorida; family Microlaimidae; species Microlaimidae sp. YZB2_3. The sequence goes on along the minus strand of JASAMX010008901.1, from coordinate 5,816 downwards.
CAAAATGGCTAAATTCAGCTGAGAAAAGTTCTGAATACTTCTATGGATTGGGAAAAAAATTAGCGGCGGGTCAAAATATAAATAAATTACACCGAAGTAAGGACAATAAAATTATTACCGATACCAAAGAAATTCAAATAGAACTAATGCATTTCTATAAAAAATTTTATGAAAGCAAAATAGAAGACAAAACAGAAGAAAACTCTAAAAAGAGGTTTGAATTGTTCATTAAGAATACACCAGTTTCAAGAATAAACGAAGAAGACAAAGAGATGCTAGAAGTTAAATTAACAATAAAGGAATGCAAGACAGCCCTGGTGCCTATTTCATAAAGACGTTTGTAAATCTTCATTTTACAAATCTCCGCTCATTTTTTGTAAATAACATGATAGAGGATATACGACACGGCGAATATTGATAGGTCAACGGAGATCAAATGACGTGGCTGCGACCAATCAGCGCAGAGCAGTGCGCGCAGATGCTCCCCCTGGATTACAAGTCGAAAAACCTTTATCGTGTATTTTACAAAAAATAGGCGGAGATTTGTAAAATGAGAATTTACAAAGGTTTTTATGAAACAGGCCCCTGGAGTCTATGGGGAAAGACAAATCACCAGTAACTGATGGACTAACAGTAGAGTTTTATAAAACATTCTGGAATAAAATAGAAATGGATTTCAATGAAGCATTGTACATACGAGACTGTCCACTATACGTACAAAAATGCCGTCTTTATTCGATGCCCTGTCGCCTAAAAAGCAAAGCGCTGAAATTACGACTCTTTCTGCTTGTGGATTGTGCAACCTACCAATAGAAAACTCTGAATCTACTCCGAAATGCACCTTCTGCAAGACTTTAATGCATCTTAAGTGTATTGGTCTTACATCAGCGCAGTGGGAAAAGCTAAAAGTCGGAGTTCACTGCTCAAAATGCGAAGTCCTTTTCTCTAGCCCCCAGTTTACTTCGATGAACAACAAACTCGATCTATTGGATGAAAATCTTATTGGCCAATGCCCTGGGGTCGATGGAAATCAACCCATGGAAGCAGCAAATGAGGAGAAGGACTCTGAAGAATCCGTGCTTGACGAATCTGGTTTTCAGCTTGTCACCAACAAGTGTTCAAAGCGGAAAACGCGCCCACCTCTTTTTATTGAAAGGGTTTCGACCTACGTTGATAAAAAAATTCCTCAACGACAGCTAACAGAGGAAAATTCAAAATTCGTCGTTGTTGTTGGTGCTCTTGTGAGATCCGTAACTCCCAGGAACCTGGAACCTCCGAGGATCCTGGAGTGCTTTCGACTTGGAATTTATAACAAAGAAAGCAACCGCCCACGACCGCTCAAGCTCCGATTTGCTCGCACCGCTGAGCGTAATCTGGTACTTCAGAATGCTCGTAAGTTAAAAGATACCAGATTCAGTCGTGTTTTTCTTCGTGAATCATATACTTCAGCTCAACTAGACCACATTAAGTCGCTTTATCAGTTCAGGGATGATAAAAACACTGAGGAAAAAACCAAAGATTTTATTGTAAATCGGGCTAACGCAGACCCTTTTAAGTGGTCAGTTTGTAATAAAAAAGACTTGGTTCATAAATCTAATAATGAAAATTTAAAATAAATTTGGCAAGTAAAGGATATTCCTATTGTGTGTTAAATGACATAAATTATTCTATTAATAATATAAGTTGTAAGCTAATCAATGCTCGCTCTTTAATTAACAAAACAAATTCTTTGGCCACCTTGCTATCTAATGAGACATACGATATTATATTTATTACAGAAACATTCCTTTCGTGTGAAATACCAAACTCTTTTTTAATCCAAAAATTAAGCTACCAACTTTTTCGATTTGACAGGAACCGCAAGAGTGATGGAGTGTGCGTTTTTGTAAAACTTCACGTGAAATGTATACCTATAAATGTGCCAGAATTTTTTAACACTATTGAACAAGTTAGCATTGATATAGTTTTTAATTCAAATATTAAATATAGATTTGTTTGTATTTATAACTCTCCTGTAAATGTACTAAATTTAATTGATACAGAAAAACTGTGTTCATTTGTAAATTACATCATTAATGTTGAGAAATCATGTTTTATAGTCGGCGATTTCAACTACCCCACTATATGCTGGGACACTCCTCAAAACCATGGTAACATGTGTTCCGGCTACTTTCTTGATACTTGTAGTCAAAATTGTCTATTTCAAATGGTTAAAGAGCCAACTCGGGAAAAAATTGTTTAGACCCAGTACTTTGCACGAACCCTGGCCTAATTCGATCACTTGCAGTCACAGAACCTTTTGGTGCTTCTTGTGATCACAATACTGTCGATTTTATACTTAATATTCCAAAAATAACTGCTTCTAAAACACTAAAAAACCGATATCCGAACTTTAAAAAAGCTGACTATAAAGCGATTAAGGCATACCTTGCAGAAGTTCTCTGGTTAGAACTTAAAAATTTATGTAAATTAACAGGAGACAATTTTGATACAAAGCGTTTTTCCCAAATTAACTATGCAATTGAGAATAATGAAAAGGTTGAATTGTTAAATAATTTTTTTGCCTCAGTTTTTACAATTAACAATAATATAATTCCAGACTTTCCAATGCGCGTTAATGAAAATGTAGGACTTCATTTTGTTAATTTCTCATATGAAAAAGTCGTTAAAGCTATACGATTACCATCAAAGTACTCCTGACAATTTTCCAGCACTTTTCTTGAAGACTTTAGACACTGAAGTTGCATATCCCCTCTCGATTTTGTTCGAAATGAGTTTAAAATCTGGTATCCTTCCTGATGTGTGGTTAATGGCAATAGTAATACCTATTTTCAAAAAAGGTACATCTTCTTTAAAAGAAAATTATAGGCCAATATCGCTCACATCAAATTTATGTAAATTAATGGAAAGAATAATTGTAGATGACTTAATCTTATACCTTCTCAAAAACAATTTGATAACACATGAACAATATTTTTTTTTTCAAAACGTTCCACATGCACCCAATTATTGAAAATGCTTGAAGAATGAACTAAAGAAATTAATAACGGCAAGCGAGTTGACTGCATGTATATTGATTTTGTGAAGGCATTCAACACGGTCTGCCACGCGAAATTAATAGTCAAATTAAGAGCTTATGGAATTAACTATGAGTTACTAAATTGGAGATCTGCTTTTTTATCAAACCGAACACAATCAACGTGTTTTGGTTAACGATTCCTACTCAGAACAAATAAAAGTAAAGTCCGGGGTGCCGCAAGGCTCTGTACTTGGACCAATATTGTTTGTTACATATATAAATGACATTGTCGATTGTCTTGAAGGTTCATGTGGGATCAAATTGTTTGCTGATGATGGGAAGATAGGGTAGTGCATTTAATTTCGGCACTTTTCCCAATTGGGCATTTTTGATTTTGGACTATATCTTTGGTAATTCTGGACGGAATACGACGTTTGATAGCTCAAATGAGAGCTAATTATATGTAGATGACTGTCGTGAGCTTTTTATTTGTTATGTTATGATATTTTCATGTGAAATTGGGTGATTTATAATAAAAAAATTGTTACTCGTTTTTAGAACATGGGCATTTCATGATTACGCAATAAATTGGTTTAAAAATTAAACTGTCCTGGTAAAATTTAGTCTATTTTCCGAATTTTTAGTCCCCGTGGTTCTACGTTGCATCTGTGGTGAGCAATCGTTATAAAATAAAATAGTGTAATTTCGGCACACTATTGCTGTAGGTAAAAACGGGTTGAATTTAGTGGTCGGGTCTTAAATTGTAGTTGTAAATAGTGAAAAGACTACGTTGAAATGTGTAGGAGTCATAGCACTGCACTTAAACTCGATTAAGGGGGTCTTTTTAAAAAGTGCCGAAATTAAATGCACTTTTTTCCCAAATTTTCCTCATTTTGATACCATTTAGCATTTTAGCTGTAACTCTTTGCCAGTTACACGTTGAACAACAAGTAAAAGCTTAAATTAAAGAAAACTGTCTGGAGATAATGATAGGTTTTTAAATTTTTGAAAATGATAATTTTTTAACTAAGAAACAATCGATTGTTTGTAAAGTGCTGAAATTAAACCCATACATTTAATTTCGGCAATTTTCCATTTTTTTAAAAACTGATTTAATTAAGTAAAAAACAACTTTCGTACAGTGAATTTTTTATGACGCAACGCAGTATCGTAAAAGCTTTAGAATGAGCTATCAGACATGAAAATCAGGCCATACAGTGAAAAGTTACATTGGAAAAACCAAAAAGTGCCGAAATTAAATGCACTACCCTATATGAATCACGTTTCAATGATAACACTTCTCATTTAGAAAACAGTCTTGAAAATTTTTGCCAATGGGCAAAAAAGTGGCAGCTAAATGTGGCAGTCACAAAATGTAATGTCTTATCAGTTGGAAATTTATTTATTCCAGAAAAAACGTACTCATTGTCAGGAATAAATATTGAGCCTGTTAATCAAATACGAGACCTTGGCATAAGCATAACAAGTGATTTAAAGTTTTCAAAACACTGTGCTAATATTTCTAGCAAAGCTTATGGGCGTGCTTCATTAATATTACGTTGCTTTAAAAGTAATAATCCGTACTTTTTAGTTCGCGCTTACAAAACTTACGTAAGACCCATTTTGGAATCAAATAGCCCAGTGTTTAACCCATTTTTAATTCAGGACATTAAATGTATAAAAAGAGTACAAAAGTATTTTACCCGAAGAGTCTTTCAAAAATGCAAGCTACCTAAATCAGAATATTCAGTTAGGCTTAAAATGTTATTTTTGGACACGTTGGAACTTCGCAGAATTAAATTAGATCTGTGTATGATTTACAATATTGCTCATGGCCATGTGGATCTATCGTTTAACGACTTTTTTACATATGATAATAAAATGTATAACACTCGAGGCCACATATACAAGATAAAATATAATGATAAATATAAACTAAAGTCTCGTAAGTATACATTTTCCCAACGTGTTATTGGTGTTTGGAATTCATTAAACAATAGAACTGTATGTGCAAATTCATTGACATTGTTTAAAAAGTTACTTGACAATTGTGATCTTGATAAATATTGTTCTGTTTACTAGACGGTAATATTAGGGTGTATAATGCCTTTACTTGCCTTTTTGTCGTTGGTAATTTTTCACTAATTGAAAAATAAAATCTTTTCAAATCAATTGATAGAATCTATGGAAAAGTGGAAAAAAATTAAGCACAAAACAATTCAGAGGGATAATAAGACTTTTGTCAAAACCAATTCAAAACTTGTTGGTAATACCAAATTGGAGACCACTTATATTATGAAATGTAGACTATAAAATTATAAGTAAAGCCCTTTTACTGCGTCTTAAAAAAATGTAAAAAATAATACACGAAGATCAGATAGGTTTTCTTAGACTTTTAATCGACTTAAATGGGTGGATGGACAAACAAAATTTGGAAGGGTACTTAATATCCCTTGATATAGAAAAAAGCGTTTGATACTCTAGAGTGGAGTTTTATGTACAAAGCGATGGAAGCCATAGGTATCCCACAAAAGTTCATAGAATATATACAAATTCTGTATAAAGAACCAACATCAGCAACAATCAACAATGGTTATACAACTACCTATTTTCCAATTACCACAGGAGTTCGGCAAGGCGATCCAATAAGTCCTTTTTTATTATTATAGCGGTCAAAATGTCAGCAAGTGTTATTAGAGAAGACAAACAAATAAAAGGAATAAATGCTTTTAGTAAAGAATATAAACTAATCAGGGAAGCGCGCGGAGCGCTCTTTCCCTTATATTAAATGGGTTAA
>JASAMX010008900.1:0-15904 GCA_030248175.1 Microlaimidae sp. YZB2_3 | reverse complement strand
TTAAGGTTGGGGTTAAGATAAAGCCTTCTTTACTAGTCGAATTTTGGCCTTTAGGGTTACACCCATAAATATTCCCAGAAGCTAGACTATGTTAGGTACTTATCTTAAATTAAAAAGCCTGGGTTAATTTTTTGTTGTTGTTGTTGCATTTACCTAAAACTTATCTTTGCTGTGAAGATTATGCAAAAACACAGCCGCTAAGACAAGCCAGGAGGGGCGAAATTAATAAACATTAACATTAATTAATAATGATGTTGGCAACCTTTACCGCTAGAATGTTGACTGCATGCAGTGTTTAACCATTCCCAAAACTTCGTCCAAAGGATTTTTTATGTCGCCTGATATTGATCCGACTATTTAACGTCGCACATGGGCAGCATAGGTGTTCCTGCAAGGCCAGTTATACAAACTTCACACATAGTAGAGCTGTATATTTGTCCACTGGTTTGCTAGATGGAAAACTACCATGTGTGGCCGACGTACAACAACAATCACTCTAGCCATGCCAAGCTGAATACATTTCACACATTCGGGTTAATTTTTTAGTATTAATTATCATAACTTTAATTATTAGAGTTTAGCACTAATCACACCTACAATACAGAAATAAAAATTTAAATTTTAAAAACAATTAAATGATCAATCGTCGATTCTTTTTGCCAAAACTTCTCATTGTAATGGGCTTTTTTAAATTTAGATTTCAGCAAGTTAACAGGCTTGAGCAGTGGCGTAGCCAGGGGGCGGGGGGGGGGGGAGGCGGCGCCCCCTCTCCCCCCCCCCGAAATCCGGCGACGCCAGATTTTTTTGTAAGGGACGTTTTTTGAATTTTGGGATAAAAAAAATTTTTTTTTAATATAAATTCAGAAACAACCCTGATGCGTTCTAAAAGCATAAAAATACCCAAAAAACGAAAAAATCGGTGGCCTGGCGCCGCTGCGCGGCGCAGGCGGCAGCGCGTTGCGCCGCTTTTGTGGCACATTTTTATCACGCCCCAGACCGCCCCCACCCCGGACACTTCCCTTTAATTAGAAGGTTCAAGTATCAAAACCCTAAAAATAAGGTTTTTGGGAAATATCCCAGCAAAAAAAAATTAGGTATACCCAGCTTAAAAAATTTTAAAGACTGCACACCTATGATGACTTCTACCCCTGTTCTCACATGTCACATTAGAGGTTGTGCCAACCATACCCCCCATTAAGCTTGAAATGATAAAAAACAAAAAAAACTATTTAGTCATTTAAACAAAATGTTCCCCAGAGCTCCACTCTAATTTTGTACTAATTTCATGAACAAAAAGTGATGCCATCATGATGATTATTTGGTTCAATTTTTTTTTAGAATTAAAATTGTTTTAAAAACCAAATGTATATAGAAGTACTTATTTTAAAAGTGTTTAAAGTCTAAATAAGCTTAAAATCGCTTATTTAAGGGTCGGATTCCGCAGCTCCCTCAGCTTTAAACGGACGGAGCTCGCGAGCTTGATTTTGAAGGGAAGAAACATTACTCATTTTGATCTGTTTTACCATAATTTTTAAACAAAATGACAGATCAGAAACCGACTTACCGTCCGCCCTGCTCAATTCCAGCGGTCGCTTTCTGAGAATGCCGGGACGAGGGCTCTGACCCGGAGGGGTCCCGACTGGACTGGCCGAAATAGGAGGACACGAAGGACTCTAAAATTTAAATAATAATAATTATAATAAATTAAAACATCTTAAAAATAGTTTAATATTTGAACTTTGTTCCGATGGGGTCCCGAAAACAGGTATTTTTGGTCAGTCTGATAGGTGGTGCATCTTTTGGTGAAAGGCCAAATGTTTTAGGGGGTGTCCGGCCGGACCCTCCTGACTTTTAAAAAGGGTCGACCGGGATCAAGCGGGGTGGTCCAGGGCAGTGGCGTGCCCAGGGGGAGGCGGCCAGCCCCCCCCCCTCGCCCCCTCTCCTAAATCCGGCAAAACTGGATTTTTTTCATAGGAAGGACTCTTACGTTTTTTTTAATTTTGAGGGAGAAAATTGTTTTCTTTAATATTAATACAGAAACTTTCCTGAAGCATATCAAAAGCAATATATATAATATATATATTGCTTTTGATGTGCCTTCCAAAAGCACATCAAGAGTCAAAAAACCAAATCTTCCCCGTCGCACGGAAGTTTACCTTAGAATTAACAATTCACCTAAGTTTTTCGATTTCAAATCGATTATGCCGTTCAATCGTTAAGGCTAGGCTAGAGACGTCAATCGTTAATCGTTGGCTGTCGGGACCCCCGACCGGATATCCGGTCCGGAAGATTCGGTATATCCAGCCATTTTTGGATCCTGTCCTGTCCGGTCTGGCCGGATTTTTTTTAAAACCGGATCTTGGGCGGAATTAAATTTTTTTTTCCAGGAATATAATAAAATTAATTTTATTTCATCTTATTTTGACACTCCCAACAAAAATTTTGACTTAAAATGCTATTATTCCATAATGCAGACCTGTGCGCTGCCCGTTCCCCCCCCCCCACCCGGGGTTTAAACGGGAGGGGGCAACTTTTTTGAAACGGGGGGCAATAAAACGGGAGGCAAGCAGAGGGAAAAGAAAAAAAAGAGAAAAAAAGGAGAAAAAAAAGAGAAAAAAGAAGGGGAAAGAGAAAAAAGGGACAAAAAAGCGAAAATAAGGTAAAAATAGGTCTTAAATGGCTTAAAATACATTGAAATAGGCTATAAACTGCAAAATATTGCGATGATGGCGTTATCATAGGTCAAAAATGGCATCATAATTGTGGGGTACTTAATCATTTTTTGTCGGCGGGGGGGGGGGGGGGGGCAATAAAACGGGGGGTGGAATCCTCCAATAAAACGGGGGTGGGGGCATTTCCAGACTGCGCACAGGTAAAAAGTTTAAGTTTAATAAAAAGTTTAAGAATGCAATAAAAAGGGCTTTTTGATCTAAAATTAGCGTTTTTTACCTATTTTTTCTTCAAAATCGAAAAAAGGTATGGGTAAAATGCACTCCAGAAAAAACGATATAAGTATTTTGCGTTTCAGTGGCTGCCCCGCGAAATCCGGCGAAGCCGGATTTTTTTGTAAGGGGGCGAGGGACCCTTACGGTAAATTTTGGAAGAGAATTTTGGGACACGAGTTTTGATAATGAGGGGAAATATAGGCAAAAAATGACAATATTTTGGGTACACAATTTTTTCTGTTAAGAAAAAATTTTAATAAACTGCTAAATTAAATTTAAAAGTTTGTTTTAACATTGCTGGACGTCCAGAAAATCTAAAAACTTACCAAAAAATCATAAATTAACATCAGTGGCGTGCCCAGAGGGGGGGGGCGACTGCCCCCGCCCCCCGAAATCTGGCAAAGTCGGATTTTTCGTGAGGGGGGAGGGACCTTTACGTTTTTTTTAATTATGGGAGAGAAAAAACGTTTTATTTAATATTAATACAGAAAATTTCCTGATGCCTTCCAAAAAAATATTAATAGTCAATAAAGCAAAATTTCCCCGCTACGCGGTTAGTTTAAATTGACAATTTATCTTAGTTTTTCGATTACAAATCGATTATCCCGTTCAGTAGTTAAGGTGTACAGTTTAATAAAACTACTATAAACACTATTATCCTTTAATTAACGTTTTAAACACATGTTTTAAATGTGCGGGTTTTAAAAAAACCTTAAATTTTGTAATAAATATCATCTGGAATTAAAATTTCTAGTGTATTTTAGCGCCTTAAATTAAAAATTTTCTTCCCCCTTAAATTAAAAATTAAAAAAGAGTCAAGCCGGACCGCTTTCGAGCTTTAGGAGGGGAAGGGGCCCTTGAATTTTTTTCTGGAGTAGAGGGGGTCCGAAATTTTTGCTCAGGGGGAGGGAACCCTCTTTCCCCCTTAAAAACACCTATGTTTGTTCATCTTTAATTTTTTAACCCCTCTGTCTCCGCCCGATTGGACTAACCGGGATACGGGAAGAAGCACAAGAGAAAGTCTAAAATTCAAATAATATTATGTTTATAATAAAAATAGTTAAATTTAATACAAAATTGAATTGATGAGCAAGCAGCTCATGTCCTAAACCAAGCCCCAATCTTTCGTTTTAATGAAGAAAAAAATTTATTTTAAAACGCACTTCTTAGAGCATTATTTAAAATTATATTTTGAGCTAAATAAAAAAAACAATTAAGTAAATATAAAAAATACACCAGCTTACTTTTGAGAGCCCAGGAGGCATAGCGGATGGTATTGGAGATACGATGTTCGATGTACTCGGCAGTAAAATTCCTTGTTGGTGATAAGAATTCGACTTTCCTGCAACAATGGACGATAACACTATAAACTGACGGTTCGGTGGTCGGGACGAAGAGGCACTTTATTCTTCTTTTTATTTATTTTTACACATTTTTGCCAATGAGTTAAGGTTTGGTATTATTCACAAAAACTTCATTAAAATTTAAAAGCAGAACTTTTTTTTTAGTATTTGGTAGTTAGTGGTAATCCCAAGAATCTATTTTATTTTAAATTTATATACACTTTGTAAAGTTTACGTAATTTAAACTCAGTCATAATTAACTAATTAATAACTTTGTTTAGACAATTAGAAAAAGTTTACAGCTTAGGTTGAGAAGTATTGGAATTTGCAATGTATTAAAATACTGTTTTGTATGTTTCCTATTTCTAACGCTCATAGATTAGTATATTATGCGTTTGCATGGCCGTAGCCAGGAGTTCTAGAGATCCCTTTTTTTTGGGTCGGCAAGGATAAAAATTTGGGGTCTAAAATGGCCACTTTTTTAAAATCTTCTCGCGCTTCGCTCCGCTCAGCGATCGATTAATTGGTCTCTACTTCCAAATTTGTCTTACTTTGTTTTGTACTCTTGGTATGACCACGCTAGACCCCTCCTTTTAGAGGTTTTAATTGGTCTCCACTTCCAAATTTGTGTCACTTTATTATTGTAATCTTAATACGACCACGCTAGATCACCCCCTCTCCTTTTAGATTGTTTTAGATCCCTTTAAGATTTAAAGGTTACAAGAAGTAATTTTAAAAACATTTTTTCCCACTTTGCGTGCCTCAGCCGTAATTCAATGTACTCATTGTTAGTTGTTAATCTTTTGGAAATCAAAAATTTTTAATGGTTCGTAAAAATTTTTTTCTTTGTTTTATGAACTTATTTTTATTAAAAGTAAAGGCTGGTTCATACTTATGTAAAAACGTCCTTTGGACTTTGTCCAAAGGACGTTTTTACATAAGCATGAACCAGCCTTAATAAGAAACTACTGAAGTATTTGGCAAAAATAACTTAATAAAACTCAATAAAATTTTTATAATCTAATAAAATAACTTAATAAAATTTTTATAGCCCTTTTAAAACGTTTGAGATTTGGACCCCTCTCCTTTTCGAAATTTTGTTCAGGGTTAGACTAGACCCCTACCTCTCTGAAATCCTGGCTACGCCCATGGATGTGGCAGCTATGTAAGGACGTCTCTAAAAGTTAGGAGCGGGGGGTGATTACCCGGGGTAAATCGCAGTTTGAATTCTAGGAGGGTGGTCCGGACCCCCAAGTTTTTAAGGGGGGGATCAACCCGGGAAATTTTTAAATCTAGAGCGGGTCAGGTAAGGTTCGGTTTACGTAAAGAAATAGTTTTAAACCATAATAACCTTAATAATTGTTTTTTTATAGAATAATACTAATTTTTATTGAATAAAAAGCGATATTTTGCTATAAAAAGGGTATAAAAACAAAAATTTGTGTTAATTCACATTTTTGGAAGAAAATTTAGTATAAAAAAATTACCTTAAATTTTCTTGAGGTGGGAGGGTGACAGAATTTCAAATTCTAGAAGGGATCAGTGGTAAAAAATTCGGAAATGTGGGGAGAGTGGGGGGGAGTTCTAGAGTTTCGTCTTGGGAGGACTAAAAATTACGGGGCTATGGGGTGGGTAGACCCCACTCTGCCCCTACCCTTTCTCACCTATTGTGGGAACGTTCAACCCCTACCTCTAGCCTCGAAATTTTAGTTATCGGTAAACTTTTTTACTTCTTTTTATTACATTTATTTTTTAGATTTTATTTTTATTATAATTATAATACTAAAATAATATAACTATTTATTATTATAAATAAAACCTTACCGTAAGTCTGCGTTGAACCGGGTATCAAATTTTGGGGAGTGAGATGATGCTGATGGTGATTGGATGAGACGAAACCGAACGGAGCTTTAACCGCCCCGCCCACGCCTCCCTGGTGGGAACCGCCTAAAACCAAACAATTAAAGCTAAAAAAACCTACGCCTAAACCAATATTATTCAGACCTGTGCAATACCCCCGGGGTTTAAAAAAGGGGGCGGGGCATTTTCCGAATAAAGTAGACATGCACGGGGTAAAAATTAAAAAAGAATTGTGTAACTTAAAATTCACTCTAGAAAAAACAATACGTTCTTCACTTCGGGTAAGAATACCATTAGAATAAATAATCTGAATTTAACCGCACACATTGATGGAAGAAGAGCGAAAGAACTTTTTTTAAACGGGAAGCCTTAAAAGAAGAGGAAAATGTAAAAAAGGGGTTAAAATTTCGTGAAATTAGGTCAACAACTGTAAATCTTTCGTAAAAATATCTCAAAAACGTGTTTTAAGCGGAAGATAGAACAAAAGAAGGGGAGCGTCGTTGAACGGTGCACAACAGGGGTGAATAATATTATATAAGTGCAAAGTGCTTGGCTTGTTTTGTTTCTGTGTCGATTACCCCATCCACCGCTTATAACCATGACAAACACAAAAAATATTCAGCATTATTGACATTATTTTCGATAAAAATTTAACAGTTTTTCATCTTATGTGGGCAGGGGTACCCCTGAAACCCTCCCCTCAAAATTTGGGGGGGGGGGGTTCCAGTACTAAAACCACTAAAAATGGGGTATCTATAACCCAAAAATTTTTTGAGACACTTCCCCCCTGAAATTTCAGGGGTCAGATATACCCTCCAAAATCCGAGAGGGTACCACCTATGTTGTTGACCTATTTTTTGCGGTGTTTAAAACAAATTTTTGATATTTTTTCTTGGTAGTCCTTTGAAAACCACCTATTAAATGAAACAATTAAAGTAAACATTCATACTTAAAAAAATTAATAATAATAATAAATATTAAGTGAATGTGGCACATCTCATCCCCTTTCTTAGATCTCTACAGCTGCTTGAAAACAAATATTCAAAAAATTTTCATGCGTTGACAACTTATTTTTTAGAATATTACATTTTTTTGGTCATTAATTTCAGCAAATCACATTCCTTTCCTTTTTTCCACACATACCAATTTCCCTACTTAAATCAGACGCAGCTTTTATCTTGTCATTTTGGCGCTTACCGGCGGGGATGGTGGAAACGGACTGGGCGCCACTCGCCTGCTGGTGGTGTGAGCTGAGCGGTCGAACGAGATTGGAGGTTACGACAGGGGAGCAAGAGGTCGGCGGACGCTGCGCTGGATATGGCTGCTGCTGTTGATGGTAAAATTTTCCATTCCCCGGCGCCACGGTTAAAGAGCCTGGAAAGCTCTTTTTAGATTTATCTATTATATTTAATTACAATTTTATCAGTAAATAAAGTAAATCACTATGTACTGGGCGAAGGTGGGAGGGGGTTGGATTATTCCCCGTTATCTTAAAAAAAGTACCGAAACTTCCAAAACCCAATTCCCTAAAATACGGAAGGCTGCCCACTAGGGCCCGACCGGATATCTGGTTCGGTCAGGCCGAGGCCGGATATCCGGCCATTTTCCGGGCCGGACTTTTTTATTTTGCCGGACTTTTTTGCCGGACTTTTCTTTTTTTTGAATGGTTTTACATATTATTTGTTATAAATATATTTTATCTTATTTTAAATTCTTTTTTTATATTTTATTACAGCTTTGTTGATTTTATTAATTGTTTTGGTGATTATAAGTAATAAATCTTCTGTTTTTATGCTTTTAACTTTTATTTAAGATCCTCACTTATGCTTTTTATCACATTCTGGCGACTCTTTGTATCACAAATATCACACATGTATGTATTCTGTCTTTCAGAATCTTTAGATGCTTCTACTTACTTGATTTATTCAGTTTGGATGGCAGTTTGTTTCGTTAAATATGTCACTTGTACTTACTATAATGTATCTAACTAGGTATTCTTTTATTCTTTTCTTATATTCTTTTTTACTCTTATCCTCTCGGTGTAACCTATAATATTCCCCATCAATATGCAAATTTGTTTTTCCTGGCTTTGCTTTATGATAATTAGTGTTTATAATCTGTGTTTCATTATTCTTGCTGTGCTAATCTATTTCTTCATTGTGTTGGCGCGTTTATGGTTTTTGTCCTTAAAGGTTGTTAAATACGTACATAAATTTTAATTGTAGTTAAAAGCAAAAAAGAAAGATGAGTGTAATGGGAATGGTTTGGAAACATTTCAAGGTAAAGCCTGAGGATGAGACAAAGGCCATTTGTCAATTGTGTCTGCCCAAGTCCACAGAATAAAAAAGAGGGAATGATCCAAAATCTTATAGTACCAGTCCATTATGGCGTCATCTTCAAACCTCCCATCCCAGGGAATACAAGAGTCTGCAAGAATTAAAGAAATTGAAGGAAGAGGAAAAGAAAGTGAAAGCTACAGAGAAGAAAGTCTGTACATTTTGGAAGATTTGGAGGAACCTGCAACTAAAAAGCAAATGAAAAAATCTGATATCTTCCAGAGGCAGACTCCATTTCCAGAAAATGCTCCCATCACTTATTTAGATGGCAAAAAAGTATCTGTCAGCACCTTGCGCCTCTGTGGCAAGTGAGAGATCTTTTAAAGTGGCTCAATTGATTTCAGAAGTCAGAAGGTGACAGAGCATCCTTAAAGCCAGAGAATGTGGAAAAACTAGTATTTTTGAAATACAACTTAAAATCTCTGAATTACAAAGTTTGAAGTTTACAAAGAATATTATTAGTTGTCTTCAAGACTGAATATGCTTTTATTGGCTTCTGTTACATCGATTATTATTAGCTTTTTGTTGTTTCAGTATTGCTATTTTGTTTTGTTGGCATATTGTATTGTTTCCAATATTTTGCCTTGATTTTAGTAAATTTTTAATTAGCTATTTTGGTTAAAGTTTTGTTTATAGACTTGAAACCTCTTCAAAATGATATATTATAAATTATATCTACATATTTGTATCAAATATATACATATTAAATTATTACTATGATCCAGTCTGGTCCGGTCCGGTCTGGGCCAGACTTTTTAAAAGTCCGGTCCGGTCCGGCCGGACCAAGAAATCCCGGTCCGGTCGAGCCCTACTGCCCACTCATGTGAACCAATGATTATCAAGTGCTACACGTTTTAAACAAAAAAATCTTGATTGATTATGTAATTGATTATTTTTAGGTTTTTCTGTTATTGTTGTTCATAGGAGTAATGTTCCTATTTTAATCAAATTAAAATATAATTATTATAAAGCAATAATTTGAACATCTCGCAAACTTAAATTTTGTCTTTTTTAATATTATGTTACGTTTTTCGACTCCGATCCGTTTGCATTCTGAGTTTAAGCTTGACTTTACGTGAAAGAACGAGTTTTGTTACTTTAACGTAACTTTTTAACGTTTTTTTTAAATTTACACTAATCAATTTACTTGTTTGCCCCTTTGCGCCAACTTGCAAAACTGTGGATCCCTTTCCGGAAATGCAATGCAGGGTGTACTGAGCGGATACCTAAAATATAAAATTGTAATACATCCTAAGCCTGGTATAAATTTATACCAAGATCGCAAAGAATGAAAGGTTTTGTTTTAGTCTTTGAAAACTATAATGAAACATTGGTAAATTTTGGAAGCAATATGATTTTGAGAACGGTTAAGATAGGAAAGATAAGGCGAAGATAATAAAATTTATTTTAAAAAATGCCATCACAATGTTAGAGTTATGTCAAAAATTAGATTCTTTCTGGGGAAAAGAGGGGTTTGTAAATTGTTAAACCAATCTTCGATCTTCTTCCTCCCTGTAAAACACTTATGAATGAAAGCGGACAAATAGCTCAAAAAACGTCAACTTACATCCGCAGCCGCGTGCTGTTGCTGTGGCGCGAAGCGCTGCGCGGCGCTTTGCGCCTGCTGCCTTACGGCGCCTTGCGCGGCTGCAGCGCTCGGCTGCTGTTGGCTGCGATTGCCCGTCTGATAGCCGATATTCATCGGCTTGCTCGTAGGGCCTGGCTGCTGCTGGTAAGGAACCGACGGGATCTAAAACCATAAATAATAATAATAATAAATAATTTAAAATTTTCAAATTGTCATTACTACGGCAAAATGAGCCACTGTCATTCATAGATGAACACGGTCAAAAAGCTAGGGAGGGGTGTTTACCCCGGGTAAATGACATTCCAAAATCTAGGAGTGGAGTTCCATGGGTGTCGAACCCCCCTAACTTTCCAGGGGGGGTCGACCCGGGGTGGAAGATTTTAAAACCTAGAGGGGGTCAGGTGGGGTCCAATTTCTGAAACAAAATACTTTTAAACCATTAAATGTTTAATAATAGTTTTTTTATAAGATGATACTACATTTTATTGAATAAAAAGCAATATTTAGGTATAAAAAGGGTGTAAAAACATGAATTTGTGTTAAAAAATCACGTTTTTTGAAGAAAATTTAGTATAAAAAGTACTTGAAACTTTCTCGAGAGAGGAAGAGGGATCAGATTTCAAAATCTAGAGGGGGGTCAAGGGTAAAAAAGTCGAAAATTTGGAGGGAGGGGGCCCCTTGCATTTTTTCTTGGGGGGTTTCCAAAATTTCGAGGCTAGGGGGGGGTGGTGGACCCCACCCTATTCCCCCTTGTTCATCTATTATGCTGTCATTGTAAAACACAAGTGGCTGTGACTTCTTTTGTAATTAACAGGGTCCTAATTTAAATTTAAAATGACTTACAGACACACATATTTTATACGAACTGTGGCTCATTTTGCTGTAGTAACGACGAAATGTTCACTTGAACAAAACAAACAACAATATACATTAGGTAATTGCAGAGTTTAAGAAATTTTGGATTTGAGATTTTCTTGACTTTATTTTTTTAATTTATTTTATTATAGGTAAAAAGAAAAACCATACTTACTTTTTGCTGTCCAACTGCAGTAGCCTCTGATTTGGCGGCCGTGTGAAATTGAGCTAAAAGTTGTATATATAAACTCTATTTCAATTCTAAATGTCACAATCTTTATCACAAGTATTACATACCTGTGCACGGTCTGGAAATGATTTCCCCCACCCGGAATATTAGTGTTTGCAGACGTGTGCACTGCCCCCCGGGGTTTTATTGGGGGAGGGAGGGGGCAATTCCAAAACGGGGGGTATCTTTTTTAAAGGTGGGGGGCAATAAAACGGAGGGAAAGCAAGCAGGGAAGAAGAAAAAAAGAGAAAAAAGGAGAAAAAAAAAGAGAAAAAAAGAAGGAAAAAGGGAAAAAATGGACAAAAAAGCGAAATTAAGGTAAAAATAGGTTTAAAATGACTTAAAATGCATTGAAATAGGCTACAAAGTGCATAAATTTTGCGATGATGGCGTCATAAGAAATCAAAAATGGTGGCGCCATAATTTTTGGGTACTTTTTCATTTTTGGGCGGTGGGCAATGAAACGGGGGGGGGGCAAATCCTCTAATAAAACGGATAGGGACATTTGCATACTGTGCACAGGTCTGGTGGTTGTAAGTAAGCGTATTGAGTATTGGGCCATTCCCCTCAGTTTTGTTAAGTATTTATAACAAGTCACTGAGGTGACAACCATAGGTGAGAAAGGGGGGGCAGGGTGGGGTCCACTCCCCCTAGCCTCGAAATTTTGGGACCCCCCCTAGACGAAAATCTAGGGCTTCCCTCCACTCAAATTTCCGAATTTTTTACCCCTGACCACCCTCTAGAATTTAAAATCTGACCCCCCCTCGAGAAAATTTTAGGTACTTTTTTTATACTAAATTTTCTTCCAAAAACGTGAACTTTCATCACATATTTATGCTTTTACACCCTTTTTATACATGAATATGGCTTTTTATTTAATAAAATGTAGTATTATCCTATAAAAAGAACAATTATTAAAGTTATTATAGTTTAAAACTGTTTTGCTTTGGACACTGGACCCCACCTGACCCCTCCTCTAGATTTCAAAATTTCGCACCCCGGGTCGACACTCCCCTAAAAAGCTAGGGGGGTCCGGACCCCCCTGAGACCCCCTCCTACAATTCAAAATTCGATTTACCCCGGGTAACCACCCCCCCCTTGCTTTCCCGACCGTTCTCACCTATGATTGTTTCTGTTTTTTTAGAGCTTTTTAGAGCTAAACGTGTTATAAATCCCACTTTATTCTACAAATCTGATGACAAAAGTTAGTTTTAATGTTGCCCGCCAGGGAGGAACTCCACGTAAGTGAACGAAAAAAAAAACTTTTTAGAACCCCCTCAAAAAAATTACTAAAGCCTTTAGCCTTTATCTGATTCAAAACATTCAAATTAGCTGATTCAAAATTTAAAATAGCCTTTAGCTGATTTAAATTCAAAATAATTCAAATATAGGTTTTGCTGGGGCGCTATTTCAGCTTCTGATAAGCATTTGTTCCACATTATATATATTCTATTAAATAATAAAATTAGAAAAAAGGTGTGTTTTTGGGTCACTTTTTTATATAAAAAACAACACTTTTTCCTAAAAAAAAACACTTAAAAAATCAGCTCTAAAACACTTAATTCTTAAGCTACTTAAATAAAAACAACATTTTCAAGCTCTCCAAGCGTTTTCTACCTATATAACTTAATTACTTTAAACTTTATGTTTTTTTGATTAACAAACACGTAGAAAAAAGTTGTTTTTTTAGAAAAAAATCGTTTTTTTTTTCTCGAAATTTTTAAGTTTTCGTTTTAATGGAATCTACACACAACATAGAGAAAAAAAGTTACAAAAAAGCTACAAAAACTATTTTTATTAAATCTACGCAATTTTTACCCCAGAAAAGCAGTTTAAAAAATATTTTTCACAGTTTAGTGATTTTATGAAAATTTAATAGTGAGCAAAAAAACATGAATTTTTAAATTTTGATACAAAAACATAACATTTTCTTGGCTGAAGCTCTGTTTTTAATCTCGATAATTATTTTCAGCAAAATCGCACAAACATTTAAGTAAATAAAAACAGTTATGAAATATTTTTTTAAAATTTTAAACTTTTTTTTTTTACTTTTTCGCTCAATAATAAACTTTACATTTTTGTAAAATGCCCCAATGCCATACGACAAGTAATTTATTTTAAATGCTATATTTTAAATTATGGTTAAATTATATCTGGCTGACGCTGAATTTTAGAATGCAGACATCGACATGAGGGGACCAATTAAAACTGTGCGGTAATGACGTGTTTTTTTTGAAAACATAATAAAAACACAGAATTTATTTTAATTCCTCTTTTTTACAAAATATATGTAAATCAACCAACTTTAGCCTTTAAAAAATTTGTATTTAGGTTCCAAATTAAGTAATTTGATAAATAATTATTAAAATACAGATTTTTATCTTTGTTATTAACCCGCTTTATTTAAAAGTTTTGAATGCTTTTGTTGTTAAATAGTCGATTCAACACTGTAAATATCGCGATCAGCTAGATTTTGTTTGCCTATAAATGCTTTAAAGTTAAAACACACTTTTAGAAGTTTTTATTAAATTTTCAGTGATTTTCATGGTGTTTTTTTTTGGAAAAAGCACTCAACTTTGTTCACAGCGTATTTCCAAAAAAAAAACACCCTATTGAAGACCTGTGCAAGGTCTGAACATGCCCCCCCCCCCCGTTTTATTGGAGGATTTGCCCCCCCCCCCCGTTTTATTGCCCCCCCCCCCCCCGCCAAAAAATGAAAAAGTACCCTAAATATGACGCCATTTTTGACCTATGATGACGCCATCATCGCGAATTTTTTGCAGTTTTTAGCCTATTTCAATGTATTTTAAGCCATTTTAGACCTTTTTTTACCTTATTTCCGCTTTTTTTGTCCCTTTTTCCTTTCTTTTTTTTTCCCCTTTTTTCTCTTTTTTTCTTCCCCTGCCCGCCCCCCCCCCGTTTTATTGCGCCCCCGTTTGAAAAAAGTTGCGCCCCCCCATTTTGGAATTGCCCCCCCCCCCGTTTTAACCCTGGGGGGGGGCAGTGCACATGTCTGCTATTGGGGTTAGACCCCCTGCAAAGGGGGTCTAACCCCAAATTTTTCCCTTTGCCGACCTAAAAGAAGGGTCTAGACTCCCCTCCTGGCTACGCCCATGTATGTATATAATCTTTAATTAAATATAAGATTATGGATTAAAAAGTTTGTGATACTTGACTTTATAATCAAGACAATAATATTACTATTCTATTATTACGTAATTATTAAAAAACTATGATTTATAATCTAATTATAAGAATATATAAACACATTATTATTATAGGAATTAAAAAATGAAATTTATAAGTTGCAATAAGGTCTTATTTTAATTTTACAGTTTTAAAGCATTTATAAGCTTGTTTTACCTTTTTTTACGCGTTTTAAGCCCATTTTAAGGCAGCGCGGAAATATTGGGTACACCGCCCTCAAAATTTGGGTCTTGCCGAACACCCCCCCTAAAATTTGACCCCCCTTATAAAATCCGAGAGGCTGCCCATGCCCACCTATGATTTGGGGGATACTTACTTTAAACAATTAATACCCACACGAGGTTCTTGGAGGTTATACTTCGAAAAATCTCAGAACTGCTAAGATCTTTTTCCCCCAATTTTAGTGGGTGGGGAAAATGTCCGGGATACCTCCAAAATTGGGGGGTTTAGCAGGTACTAAAAACGCTAAAAATGGGGTAGTTGGAGGATTACATTCAAAAAAAAATTATAGGCAAAATATTTTCCAGGGAGCCTGCGCTCACACAGGACGAGAGTACGCCCCCGAAAATCGCGGAGAGTGGCCATCTACCCACCTCCCCATTTAACGGTTGGTTGTGGTATACTCTACTCTCCCACAAAAATTTGGGATGCCGCCCGCCCGTGGCGCCATCTACAGGAACAGGGGGTAAGTACACAGCCATAAGGGAAGGGGGGATTTGAGCAGCAAACTGAGAACGCGGTCGGGGGAAGCTAGGGCGGCTGGGGACCCGGGGGTTGACCCCCAGGAGGGGCGTCCCAGGTGGGTCTGGACCCCCCAGCTTTTTAGGGGGGTCTACCGGGGTGCGAAATTTTGAAAATTAAGTAGGGGTCAGTGGGGGTCCGGTGTCCAAAGCAAAACAGTTTTAAACCACAATAACTTTAATAAATAATTCTTTTTATAGGATAATACTACATTTTATTGAATAAAAAGCGATATTCTGGTATAAAAAAGGGTGTAAAAGCATGAATATGTGATGAAAATTCACGTTTTTGTAAGAAAATTTAGTATAAAAAAGATAACTGAAAATTTCCCTAGAGGGGAGCGGGTCAGATTTTAAATTCTAGAGGGGGTCAGGGGTAAAAGAATCGGAAATTTGAGGGGAGGGGGGGGGCCTATACTTTTGTCTAGGGGCCGGTCCCAAAATTTCTGAGGCTAGGGGGGTGGACCATACATGGGGAATGGGGTCCGGAGTGGGGGGGGGGTTAAGTTGGAATTAGGGGGGGGTTAAAATCCTAGAAAAACTAAAATACCCATATCGTTTTTTTTTCTGGAGTGCATTTTACCTATATCGTTTTCTCATTTTGAAGAAAAATAGGTTAAAAACACTAATTTCTTCAAGGTTAAAAAGCCCTTTTTATTGCATTTTTGAGCTTTTTATTGCTTAAAACATTCTATTTTGACCTCAAAACTTAAGTTTGGAGGCAGTTAGAATGCATTTTAAAAAGACATTTTTTTTTCTCATTTTTCCAAAATTGGAGCACATAACTGAATGAATAACGTA
>JASAMX010008898.1:0-28836 GCA_030248175.1 Microlaimidae sp. YZB2_3 | reverse complement strand
AGCTCGTTGCCCCCCGTGCCCCCCGTTTTGAAATACCCCCCAATCAAATCCCGGGGGGACAGTGTACAGGTCTGAAGGCAAACCAGTTTTGGAGATGGGGGAGGTTAGATTTATAAAAAGCAGAGGTTAAATTCTCATTTTGTTTATTTGTTCTGATTCTGATTTTTTATTTGTTGTAATTTTAAGAGTTTTGATTTCTTTTTTGGTTATATTTTGTTTTTGCGTGCTATTTACGAAACTCGATTGATATTGATCTATTTGTATATTATTTAGTTAATTATTTAGCTTCAGTTGCTTAAACATTGTTTGAAAATGAGTTCAGTAACTTAGAAATTATAGATGTTTTTGATTTTTATACATATAAATATAATATATATATATATACAGACCTGTGCACGGTCTGAAAATGCCCCCCCCGTTTTATTGGAGGATTTCCCCCCCCGTTTTATTGCCCCCCCCCGCCAAAAAATGAAAAAGTACCCTAAAATATGACGCCATTTTTGACCTATGATGACGCCATCATCGCGAATTTTTTGCAGTTTTTAGCCTATTTCAATGTATTTTAAGCCATTTTAGACCTATTTTTACCTTATTTCCGCTTTTTTTTGTCCCTTTTTTCCCTTTTCCCTTCTTTTTTTCTCTTTGTTTCTCCTTTTTTTTCTTTTTTTCTTTCCCCCCGCTTGCCCCCCACCGTTTTATCGCCCCCACCCCGTTTCAAAAAAGTTGCCCCCCCCCCTTTTGGAATTGCCCCCCCCGTTTTAACCCCGGGGGGGGGGGCAGTGCACAGGTCTGTATATATATATATTTATATATATATATATATATATATATATATATATATATATATTTAAATATATATATATATATATATATATATATATATATATGTATATTAGATCTGTGCACGGTCTGGAAATGCCCCCCCCCGCTTTATTAGAGGATTTACCCCCCGTTTTATCCCCCCGCAAAAAATAAAAAAAAGTACCCTAAAATTATGACGCCATTTTGGGACCTATGATGACGCCATCATCGCGAATTTTTTGCAGTTTTTAGCCTATCTTAATGTATTTTAAGCCATTTTAGACCTATTTTTACCTTATTTTCGCTGATTTTGTCTTTTTTTTACCTTTTCTCTTCTTTTTTCTCCTTTTTCTTTTTTTTCTTTCTCCCCTGCGTGCCCCCCCGTTTTATTGCCCCCCGTTTTATTGCCCCCCCCCCCCGTTTCCAAAAAGTTGCCCCCCGTCGTACCCCCTCCGTTTTGGCAATTGCCCCCCTCCCAATAAAACCTGGGGGGAGGGCAGTGCACAGGTCTGTATATATATATACAGACCTGTGTACCGCCCCCCCCCCCCCTCCGGGGTTTTGTTGGGGGGGGGCAATAACAAAACGGGGGAGGGGAGCACGCATAGGTGAGCACGGTCGGGGAAGCTAGGGGGGGTGGTTACCCGGGGTAAATCGAATTTTGAATTCTAGGAGGGGGGTTCCAAGGGGGTCCGGACCCCCCCTAAATTTTTAGGGGGGGTCGACCCGGGGTGCGAAATTTTGAAATCTAGAGGGGGGTCAGGTGGAGTTCGGTGTCCAAAGCAAAACAGTTTTAAACCATAATAACTTTAATAATTGTTCCTTTTATAGGATAATACTACATTTTATTGAATAAAAAGCCATATTCATGTATAAAAAAGATGTAAAAGCATGAATATGTGATGAAATTCACGTTTTGGAAGAAAATTTAGTATAAAAAAGGTACCTAAAATTTTCCCGAGGGGGGAGAGGGGGGGGGGGGGTCAGATTTCCAAATCTAGAGGGGGTCAGGGGTAAACAATTCGGAAATTTGGGAGGGCCCCCCCTTAGATTTTCGTCTAGGGGGGGCCCCAAAATTTCGAGGCTAGGAGGGGTGGACCCCCCCCTGCCCACCCCCCCCCCCCCCTCTTTCTCACCTATGGGAGCACGGGGGCAACTTTTTTGAAACGGGGGGGGGGGCAAATCCATATATATATCCGTAGTCCCTACAACATGCAAAAAACGGGTTATGGACGTTTTGCATGCGAAATTGCTTCGAAACTTAATATCCAGTCCGGACCGGTCCGGCCTGATCGAAAACATCCGGTTCGATCGGGCCTTGTCGTATTGTTGTAAAAATATGATAAAACGGTACAACGCACATAACACGTAGTTTATCGAGTTATATGTCGATAATAAAACCATGTTATGTATTTTTGGCTATTTTTTTCGTTATTTCGTAATAAATAAAATAAATAGTGTTTTGAGTTTTGGTTGCTTATTTTAGGATTATACTATTTATTGACTGGTCAAGGGCATAGAATTGATTTCGGATGGTAAGTGTTTGACATTTTAAATATTTTAATTTTGTAATTAAGTTTCCTAAATAAAATTTAATTTTGATTATTAATGTCTCGTGAATATAACAACGTGTTTCCTGAAAAGTAAAATCCCTTGTATAGATTTTTTTAAAAATAACTAAGTATTGATTTTATTTAAAAAATTTATTTTTATTAATTAAAATATTGTGTAATTAAATTTTTTCCGGTCTCATCGTCATGTACTATGTAAATAATGGTGTATAACAACGGTTTTAGGTTTTTGACAGACACTTCCCCACAGATGTGGTGCGATATAGGAATTGGATTAGCTATATCACTATCTGTTGTAGGAGCAGCGTGGTAAGTTTCGTTTCATTTTTACTACTTCTAATGAAAACAATTCAGACATGTGTAAAATCCTTTCCCGGGTGAGAGAGCGAACTTGAACAAGCAACGAGCATTTAAGCAATTAATTGAAAATATTATTTAATAAATCGGCTTTTGACGCAAAATGATGATTGATTGTCATAATGACTCAATATTATCCAGTCAACAACTGCGCACCGCACGCAACCACAAATTATTTTCCAGTTTTATGGATTTTAAATTAAATTTATGATGTAATGAATGTAAAATTTAATCAATTTACAAATAATTTAGGGGAATTTTTACAACCGGAACCAGTATCGTCGGTGGCGGTGTGAAAGCCCCCCGAATAAGAACTAAGAATTTGGTGAGCATCATTTTCTGCGAAGCTGTTGCTATCTACGGAATTATCATGGCTATCGTGATGCAGGGAAAACTGGATGTAAAAATATTTTTTTTTTTGAATCTCGAATAAGTAGTTGCGTAATTCGGTCTTAATTCATATAAATCTTAGAAGAGTATTATTTTTGGCCCTTTTAAAAATAGGGGGGTGGGGGGGGGGGTCGGGGGGGGCGCGGGGGGGTTTTGAGGGGGGGGCGGGGGGGGGGGAAAAGAGAAAGGGAAAAGGAGAAAAAAGAGAAAAAGAGGGAAAGGGAAAAAGGAAAAAGGGAAAGGAAAAAGGAATGAATTGAAAGGCAAAGGGGGAAAAATTGCGGTAAAATGGCGTTTTGTAAAAATGGCGTTTTTTGGGTTCTTTTTTTTTTTGGCGGGGGGGGGGCGATGAACGGGGGGGGGGCAAATCTCCAATAAAACGAGGGGCGTTTTCAACATACACAGGTCTGAATAGGTATGATATTTTTTTACGGCCGGCTGGGGGGGGGGGGGGGGGGGGGGGGCGGGGCCGGGGGGGGGGCGGGGCGCCCGCGGGGTCGGGGCGGGCCCCTTCTGGGGGTCCGTGGGGCAGAATGCCCCCCGCGGGGTTGCTTGGCCGTGGCGTGCCGGTTCTTGGGGGCGGTGGGGGCGTCCGGGGTCTCTGGAGCAGCGCCCGGACTGCGTCTCGGGAGCGGAGCCCCCAGCAGGATCAGAGGGCAGAAATTTTTAAAGCCAGAAAATACACTAGAAATTTTAATTCCAGATGATAATTAAAACAAAATTTAAGGGTTTTTTATCCTTATCCATTTAAAACATGTGTTTAAAACGTTAATAAAAGGTTAATAATGTTTATAGTAGTTTTATTTAACATGTATGCCTTAATTATTGAGCGGCAAACTCAAATTTGAAATTTAAAAACTGAGATAAATTGTCAATTTAAACTACCCGCGAAGCGGGGAAAATTTGGTTTTTTGACTATTAATATGCTTTTGGAAGGCATCAGGAAAGTTTCTGTATTAAAATATAACAAAAAAAATTCTCTCTCCAAATTAAAAACGTAAGGGTCCCCCCTAACGAAAAATCCGCTTCCCGGATTCGGGGGGGGGGGCGGCCGCCCCTGGGCGCCTTTTGTCTGTTTTTTTTTCTGTTGTTTTTTCCAATTGTTTTGGTTTTTTTCCAATTTTAAATCCTAAAACCGCTTTTTTAAATGGTGAGTGCTCCGCTCTTGATCTGATGCCGCTTTTGCTTTCCCTGAAAATCTTTTTCTCCTCCTTGTTTTGAATTAATCTTTCTTTTTATAAATGAACCTAAGTCACTTTGTATAATGCATTTTAGATATCTTTAATACATTACAGACTGATTTGGAAAAAAAAATTTTTTCTAATTTTTTAAAAAAACCAAACCCTTACAAAATTTTTTGCCTTCCCAGAATTTGAGGAGGGGATTAATCCCCCCAATCCCCCCTGGCTACGGCCCTGTTTATAATGACATTTTCTCCAAAAAAATTTGCTTCAATTGCAATAAAAAATGTCTTCAAAAGTTGTTCCTTTCTAATTGACGATTTTCAAATTTTTTGAATAGTACTTTAAATTGTGTAAATAAGTTTTGTGCTATTATAAGTTTTGTGTTTGTATAAGATATTAAATCCCTTGTAGGAATTCAACAGAGATATCGCAACTGCCAAGCAACTGGAAGACAATCTGGCCAGCGGCTATATGATGTTCGGTGCCGGACTCACTGTCGGGTTCTGCAATTTGGCGTGCGGATTGAGGTATAATCTTTTTTTTATAAATATTTTAATATGTCTCCCAGATTTTGTACTCTTTTGCGATCAGTTCAAGCCGGTGAATAATAGAAGTAAAAGGGCAAATCGAATTAAAAAGAGTTAAGTTGATAAGATGACGACTTGTAAAAAATTACTAAATCTAGAGGGGCGGAATTGAATGGAAAACTTGTGGACCAATAGCGCACCTCGCACAATAAGTTCTCACTGCAACTATAGATAAACAGGGGGGGGGGGTAAGGTGGTATCCACCCTCACATAGCCTCGAAATTTTGGGGCCCTTTCCCTACAAAAAAATCGAGCCCCCCCCCCAAATTTTCCAATTTTTTGCCCCTGACCCCCTCTCTAGAATTTAAAATTTAACCCCCCCCCCCCCTCCCCTCTCGAGAAAATTTTAAGTACTTTTTTTATACTAATTAATCTTCTTCCAAAAACACAAATTTATGTTTTTACATCCTTTTTATACCAGAATATCGCTTTTTATTTAGTAAAATGTAGTATTAGCTTAAAAAACAATTATTAAACGTAAATCTTTAATGGTATAAAAGTATTTTGCTTTGGACAGTGGACCACACCTGACCCCCCTCTAGGTTTCAAAATCTTCTACCCCGGGTCAACCCTTCCTAAAAAGCCATTAGGGGGAGGGGTTCGTGTTCGACCCCCCAAGAACCCTTTCCTAGATTTTGAAATGTCATCTACCCGTGTATAGACCCCCAAAAAACGGGTGACCGTGTTCAGTTATGACTGCAACACAATCTCCCATAGTCGCACGCATATATGATCAAGGACTGGAAAGCTGCAGAGGTGGATATCCTGGGTAAATGACTCTTTCTAAGCTGGACAAAGGATTCTTATATCTTAGTTTTAGTTTTTTACAGGTGGAAGAGGGGTCTTTTTACAGGTACCAAGTTTGAACCGGCAGACCTGTGCACGGTCTGGAAATGGAGGATTCTCCCTGTTTTATTGCTCCCCCCACCCAAAAATAAAAAATAAGTACCCAAAAATTATGGCGCCATTTTTGACCTATAATGACGCAATGATCGCGAAATTTTTGCAGTTTTTAGCCTATTTCGATGCATTTTAAGCCATTTTAGACCTACTTTTACCTTAATTTCGCTTATTTTGTCCCTTTTTTCCCTTTTCCCTTCTTTTTTCTCCTTTTCTCTCCAGTTTTTTTTTTCTTTCTATCCTGCTTGCCTCCCCGTTTCAAAAAAGTTGCTCCTCCCGTGCCCCCCTCCATTTTGGAATTGCCCCACCAATAAAACCCCGGGAGGCCGAAGGCCAAAACCTACCACAAAAATGACAAGGGAGGGGTTAGGTTATGTTTTGCTTAGCTTAGGTTTTGCGTAGGCTTAGTTTAGATTTTGCTTAGGCTTAGGTGTTGCTTAGGCTTAGCTTAGATTTAGCTTAGGCTTAGAGGTTTTGCTTAGGCTTAGACTTAGCTTAACTTTTGCTTAGGCTTAGATTTCGTCTAGGCTCAGGCTTTAGGCTTGAGTTTTGCTCAGACTTAAGTTTTGCTAAGGCTTAGTTTAGATTTTGCTTAGGCTTAGCTTAGGTTTTGCTTAGATTTAGCTTAGTCGCTGATTTTCTTTACCGTTTTTGGGGTAGGTTTTGGTCTTTACCCCCGGGAGGGGCAGTGCACAGGTGAGAACCAGGGTAGAGCAGTTCGAAATCTAGAAGGGGGTCAGGGGGATGGGTTCAGTTTCAAATAAAATTTTTTTTAAATCATCATGCATTTAATTTTTTAGCTTAAGTAGAGAATTTTGCATAAAATAGGCTATTGATGTATAAAAAATGTAACAAAGTTTTTTTTAATTAAAATTTATTTTTATTTTGTAACAAAATTGTGTTTTTCACAGTGAATTTTGACCATAATTTATTGAAAAAAAAGAGGGAAAAGCGGGAAGCGAGCGGGATTCGTTTGCGAATTTCAGAGGAGAAAAGGTGCATAGGTGAGAAAGGGGGGAGTGCAGGGTGGGGTCCACCCCCCCTAGCCTCGAAATTTTGGGACCCCTCCTAGACGAAAATCTAGGCCCCCCCCCAAATTTCCGAATTTTTTACCCCTTACCCCTCTCTAGAATTTAAAATCTGACCTCCCCTCCCTCCTCGGGAAAATTTTAAGTACTTTTTTATGCTAAATTTTATTCCAAAAACGTGAATTTTTAACACATATTCATGTTTTACACCCTTTTTACACCAGAATATCGCTTTTTATTCAATAAAATGTAGTATTATTCTATAAAAAGAACAATTATTAAAGTTATTATGGTTTAAAACTGTTTTGTTTTGGACACCGGACCCAACCTGACCCCCTCTAAATTTCAAAATTTCGCACCCCAGGTCGACCTCCCCCCTAAAAAACTAGGGAGGGGGGCATACATGGGCAAGTTGGTCCGGAGTGGGGGGGTTAAACCCCAAATTAGGGGGGGGGTGGTTAAAATCCAAGAAACGCAAAATACCCATATCGTTTTTTTCTGGAGTGCATTTTACCCATATCGTTTTTCGATTTTGAAGGAAAAATAGGTTAAAAAGCATTAATTTTAGGTCAAAAAACCCTTTTTATTGCATTTTTGAGCTTTTTATTGCTTAAAACATTCATTTTGACCTCAAAACTTAAGTTTGGAGGCAGTTAGAAGTCATTTTAAAGACATTTTTTTCTTCATTTTTCCAAAATTGGGGGGGGGGTTAACTTTTTCTCCCCCCCCCACTTCTGAGTGGGGGGGTTAAACCCCACTTCTCAGAATTTGGGGGGGGGTTAACCCCCCCGTGCCCATGTATGGAGGGGGGGGGGGTCCGGACCCCCCTTCTAGAATTCAAAATTCAATTTACCCCGGGTAACCACCCCCTAGCTTCCCGCACCGTTCTCACGTATGGTAAGGTGTCAAAATGAAAAAAAAACATAAAAGGGAAGTTTTTAGTTTTTTTGGGGGAGGGTTGGATATCTAAGGCCTTGTTTACACCAGAATGACAAGTGACGCATTTACACCGCTCGCGAGAAGTGTTAAATCGACACAATTGAGACTTGTATTTTTGCTTTGAACTTTCGACATTGAAGATAACGACGGAATAAATGGTCTGATGGGCGTGTCATGCCCAACTCAAAACAATTTACGTGCAAGCTTTTTTTGCTTTTGTTAAACGTAAGTTTAAGCTAATTGAAACTAAAAATTTCAATAAAAGTTAACCCATTTTACATGTAATCTGAGGTTTATTAACAAAATTTAATCTATATATTTAGTTTCAAGCAGTACAAGAACAAGTTGTTTTGTTTATGTTTGTAAAAAAAGTTTAAAACCACTCAGTGTATTGTCATAAAGATGTACATGACACGCTCGGCAAAGAGGTCTCGCCGGTTTATTGAAAGAAATTATTTTAACAACTCACCTTTTCGCGCTCTATAACCTTTATTGTGTTTAGAAAGTTTTACTCATTTTTGCCGTTAAAATTGTCGACTTCAAAAAAAGGAAGCCTTATACCAAAACGAGTAAAAATAATTGGCATTTTTAATATTTTTTGTTATAGTTTAATTAACTAGTTAGCGAGCGTTTTTAGTATTAATTATCATTTTTTTAATTGATTAGTGTTGGTATTGTTGGGAGCGGTGCGGCATTGGCGGACGCGCAAAACTCTGCCCTCTTCGTCAAGATTCTGGTCATCGAAATTTTCGCCAGCGCTATCGGTCTCTTCGGTGTAATTGTGGGCATTATTCAGGTATGCAAATTCAATCATATATTATTGGACAGATGGTTTAACCTCAAGAAAATTTTAAAGGGGGGAGTACCTATACCTTTTTTAGAATGGTCAGATCTAGCATTAAAAACAACTATTTTTAGCATTTTGAAGCGAGTAAAAATTTCGCACCTAAGTTTCAGGCAATGCAATGCAATAACAAAAAGGTAAATGCCCTGCCCTCAGTACACGGAAGCAGCACATGAAAGCATGAGTGCATGCTGTTGAAAACGTTACCTTGAGCAATAAAAAAGTTTAAAAAGCAATAATAAAAAATCATTATTTTAACCTGAAATTCTTTTAATTAAAAAACGGTATGAGTAAAGTGCACTAAAGATCAAAGCAAAACAATATCGTAAGAACACGTTTGTTGGATTTTAAAAGCCCCGTAAAGGAGTTGACTCCTAGACCATACTGTGTTTTAATTCAAGTTACCAAACTCAGGAAAATGTTGTGCGTATTTTATAAGTTTATTCTATTATAATTGTTGTTGTCATAACCAGACGAAAATGTTCAGAAAAGCTGCTGCAATCATAACCATAGATGAACAAGGGGGGTAGGGTAGGGTCCACCCCCCCTAGCCTCGAAATTTTAGCCCCCCCCCTTAGAAAAAAATCTAGGGGGGGCCCCCTCCCCTCAAATTTTCGAATTTTTTACCCCTGACCCCTCTCTAGACTTTGAAATCTGACCCTCCCTCCCCTTTCGAGAAAATTTTAAGTACTTTTTTTATACTAAATTTCCTTCTAAAACGTGAATTTTTAACACAAATTCATGTTTTTACACCCTTTTTATACCTAAATATCGCTTTTTATTCAATAAAATGTAGTATTATCCTATAAAAAGAACAATTATTAAAGTTATTATGGTTTAAAATTGTTTTGCTTTGGACACCGGACCCCACCTGACCCCCCTCTAGGTTTAAAAATCTCCCACCCCGGGTTGACTCCCCCTAGAAAGCTAGGGGGGGGGTTCGACCCCCCCTAGGTCCCCCCCTAGATTTTGAAATTTCATTTACCCGGGATAAACACCCCCCCTAGCTTTTTGACCGTGTTCATCTATGATCATAATCATAATACGTTACAGTCTCCGCAATTTTTGGGTAAACCCTCAACATAGGTGAGCACGGTCGGGAAAGCTATGGGGGTGGTTACCCGGGGTAAATAGAATTTTGAATTCTTGGAGGGGGGTCCCAGGGCGGTCTGGTCCGGACTCCCCTAGCTTTTTATTTTTAGGGACGAAATTTTGAAATCAAGAGGGGGGTCAGGTGGGGTCCGGTGTCCAAAGCAAAACAGTTTTAAACCATAATAACTTTAATAATTGTTTTTTTTATAGGATAACACTACATTTTATTGAATAAAAAGCCATATTCATGTATAAAAAAGGTGTAAAAGCATGAATATGTGATGAAAATCCACGTTTTTGGAAGAAAATT
The DNA here is from genome assembly GCA_030248175.1 of Microlaimidae sp. YZB2_3. Lineage (NCBI taxonomy): Eukaryota > Metazoa > Nematoda > Chromadorea > Desmodorida > Microlaimidae > Microlaimidae sp. YZB2_3. The sequence continues at coordinate 18,833 of JASAMX010008898.1, read as the reverse complement.
TAGTATAAAAAAGGTACCTAAAATTTTCTCGAGAGGGGAGGGGAGGGGTCAGATTTCAAAATCTAGAGGGGGGTCAGAGGTAAAAAATTCGGAAATTTGGGAGGAGGGGGGGGGCCCCTAGATTTTCGTCTAGGGGGGGGCCCCCAAAATTTCGAGGCTAGGGGGGGGGGTGGACCCCCCCCCCACCCCCCCCCTTTCTCACCTATGACCCTCAAATTTTAAAGATGGGAGTGCATCTTTCCAAAACCTGATGGATTATACTACTCCTTAACCATACATGGGCAAGTTGGTCCGGAGTGGGGGGGGGCATAGGTGGGCAGCCTCTCGGATTTTGGGGGGGGGGGTATAGGGGGGGGGGGTCAAAGTTTAGGGGGGATGTCCAGCAAGACCCAAATTTTGAGGGGGGGGGGGGGGGTTTACCCAATATTTCCGCGCTGCCTTAAAATGAGCTTAAAACGCGTAAAAAAACGTAAAACAAGCTTATAAATGCTTTAAAACTGTGTAAGATTAAAATAAGACCTTATTGCAACTTATAAATTTTATTTTTTAATTCTTTTAATAATAATGTGCAATGGCGCAGTCAGGATTTCATTTCAGGGGCGTCGGTCTGGGGGGGAAGAAAAAGTGTTGTCAAAGCGGCGCGAAGCGCCGCCGCCTGCGCCGCGTAGCGGCGCCAGCCGACGCGAAGCGTCGGCCGGGGGGTCTGGGGGGTGTCCCCCCAGCCGCCGGAGGCGAAAATTTTTTAAAATATATACTAAAAACGGCTTAAAAATCGTCTCCTGGTGATCGCGTGAACATACATTTTACTTTTGTTTTTTTACCTAATTTCTACATAATTTTCTGTGATATTAAAAATTCAGTCAGGGGGTTCGGGGGGAACAATGCCCCCTGGGGGAGAAAATTTATAATTTGAGGCGCTAAAATACACTAGAAATTTTAATTCCAAATGATACTAATTACAAAATTTAAGGTTTTTTATAGCTATACTATACATTTATAACATGTGTTTAAAACGTTAAAAAAAGGATAATAGTGTTTATAGTAGTTTTATTAAACATGTATGCCTTAACTACTGAATGGGATAATCGATTTGCAATTGAAAAACTAAGATAAATTGCCAATTTAAACTGCCCGCGTAGCGGGGGAATTCAAAGGTAATAAAAGGTAATGAACGGAAAAATAAGGTAATAAACACTCCGCGCGAAGCGCGGAAAAATTTTTTAGTCCTTTTATAACACTTAAAAATTTTTCTTTGGGAGGCGAATTTGGGGGGGGGTGTCCCCGACTACCCCAAATTAAAGGGAGGGGGTGAGCAAAATACGAAATTTTGGGGGGGGGGGGGGTATAACCCCCCCAACCCCCCCCCCTGCCCACCTATGGGGGGGGGGGTGTTAAAATCAGAGAAACGCAAAATACCCATATCGTTTTTTTTTCTGGAGTGCATTTTACCCATATCGTTTTTCGATTTTTAAGAAAAAATAGGTAAAAAACACTAATTTTAGGTCAAAAAGCCCTTTTTATGGCATTTTTGAGCTTTTTATTGCTTAAAACATTTATTTTGACCTCAAAACTTAAGTTTGGAGGCAGTTAGAAATCATTTTAAAGACATTTTTTTCTTCATTTTTCCAAAATTGGGGGGTTAACTTTTTCTCCCCACCCATTTCTGAGGGGGGAGGGGTTAAAAACCACTTCTCAGAATTTGGGGGGGGGGGGTTAACCCCCCCAACCCTCCCCCGTGCCCATGTATGTCCTTAACCTCTTGCACACCTGTGATTAAAATAATTAGATGTATTAATTTTATTCAAAATAACAGGAAATAACATGAAAAAAAGACTGGCTATGCTAACTAACTAACTTAATTTTATTTCATTATGATATTTTTCTTTTTTTATGATACTTTTAATTTATCGTTTAATTTAGACCAACAATGTTTCGATGGGAAATGGCTAATTCCACGAAAACTGAATCCATACCTACTCACTTCGTTTTTATCTAGAAAGGAACAACCCTATATTTGTGTTTGATGTGCTATAAGGCCGTAGCGAGAAAAGGAGAAAAGGGTTTAGCTGAAACATTTTAAACGGAAGACAGTTATTTTTAATAAAAATTTGATAATATAAAAATTTTTACACGTGGCTTGACGTGAGTTGTGACTGTGTAACTTTTTTACATTTAAAAACACATAATATAAATGTGATTAGTCATACAGAATAATAATAATTTTATAGTAGGTTTTACGCATTTTATTCTGGCTTAGCAAGGGCTAATTCATTCTCCCTTTCCCCTTCTCCTGGCTAACGACTATGCTGGCCGCTATTTTGTGTCAATTAAATCTAAAATAATTGATGATATATAACTAAATGACTAAAAAATTCATGATAAAAAAGTGAAAAAAACAAAGTTGCTATTATATATTTGCGTGCTTCCATTTAAGCCAATTTATTACTTCATTTTTTATACCTCGAATCGAAGTATTTTTTGGTATCTTAAGTCAACGAAAATTAAATAAATAAAAGAAATTATTTTTAAAATTTTAAATGGATCTCATATGAATATTTGAAAAAAACAGATTATTATAGTTCCGGTTAAAATATAAAAACTTGAAAAAACTACGTTTGCTAATAAAGTAAAATAAATCATTTACGTTTAGTTATAATTTGGTTTATTTTAAATTCTCCTGATCCTTGAAAAAAGGGTTATATTTATGGTTCATTCCATACTTAATGTGATTTGTTTTATTATAAAATTTTTATGCTTTTGGTTCTTTGAATGCTTTTGATGTTCCCTAATATTAATAAAAATGATAAACATTTCCCTAATATTAATAAAAATGATCAACATTTTAACTGTCCAATTTAAAATTAATGGAGATTCTATTAAATTTAAAATCCAAGTAGTCATATTCATAGATGAACAGGGCGGGGGTAGGGTGGGGTCCACCCCCCCCTAGCCTCGAAATTTTGGGGGCCCCCCTAGAAAAAAATCCAGGGCCCCCCTCCCCCCGAATTTTCGAATTTTTTACCCCTGACCCCCCTCTAGATTTTGAAATCTGACCCCCCTCCCCTCTCGAGAAAATTTTAAGTACTTTTTTTATACTAAATTTCCTTCCAAAAACGTGAATTTTTAACACAAATTCATGTTTTTACACCCTTTTTATACCTAAATATCGCTTTTTATTCAATAAAATGTAGTATTATCTTATAAAAAAACTATTATTAAACATTTAATGGTTTAAAAGTATTTTGTTTTGGAAATTGGACCCCCTCTAGGTTTCAAAATCTTCCACCCCGGGTCGACCCCCCCTACGTCCCCCCCCCTAGATTTTGAAATTTCATTTACCCGGGGTAAACACCCCCCTAGCTTTTTGACCGTGTTCATCTATGGTCATATTTGTTTGGCTTTTTGTAATTATGTTGTATGTTTTCCACGAATTTGTTTAGTATTTAGCTGTTTGTAAAAAGCCAAGTATATTAAAATGTTTAATTTTTCTAAATTCATAGAATTTGTATTTTTTCTTATTTGTTATCACGCGTTATATTATTAATTTATTCATATTTAGAGAAAAGATTTTTTTGTCGTAACAAAATTGCTTACGGTGCATTCCATGTACGGTTTCTTGCATAGATGGGCAGCCTCCCGAATTTTTTAGAGGGTGGAGACATGGGGGTTTTTAAAACATTAATCGCCTGTTTTAAAGTAGGTGTATATAAGTAAAGATTGATTTTATTCTTATGATTTTAAATTACTTTCAACATTGTAAATTATATCAATTCTCACACATGTCTTTTTTGCAACAGGATTTTCACTCTGGTTCGAAAAGAATTTTATTGTTTAATCTAAGAAAAGAACTCTATTTATTCTCTGTGATATTATCTATGTATCCAAGGACTGAACCCAACAGTTTAATGGTTGTTCTACCGTCAAAAACCTTTCGCTAGCATTTATTTATATGTTGAGTATATATTTTGATTAATGTGTTTAAAAACTGTACAAAAATGCGTGCACCAGTAAAATTGGAGTGATTGTTTTTATTAGAAAAAATTTTATAAATCAATTTATTTCATTTTATTTTATGAATTTTATCATTTAAAAACTAATTAACAAAAAGTTACATTGAATGAAATTCGTTAATCTAAAAAATTGTTGCAAGTGCTGTAAGCACATATTTTTGTGCAATTGTGTTTTTTTTTAATTTTTAGGATATTAACATGGCGTATTTTTAAATACTGTAGTTTTATTTCCTATAATGGCAATCTTGGTTTGTTCGAGTGTCTCTTGAATAACAATGTTTAGTGGCTGAAATAACTTTTACTTTTTACACCATTTTTACACCAGAATATCGCTTTTTATTCAATAAAATGTAGTATTATCATCCTATAAAAAGAACAAATTTAAGTTATTAAGGTTTAAAACTGTTTTGCTTTGGACATCGGACCCCACCTGACCCCTCCCTAGATTTCAAAATTTCGCACCCTAGGTCGACCCCCCTTCTAGAATTCAAAATTCGATTTACGCCGGGTAACCACCCCCCTAGTTTCCCGGACCGTTCTCACTTATTTCTGTAGCTAATAATAAAGTTTTGCATCATGGAAAAAATCAGAAGTTATTGTAATAAAATCTTGTCCATTCCATTAAAATCAAAAAATAAATGTCTTTTTCAAAATAAAGATTCAAATTTTAGGTAATTTTATGTAAATATTTTGATTTGTAAGATAGATTATTATTATTGTTTGATTAATACTGAAATGATTTATCCACAATTTTTGTGATGTGAATTGTGTCTCTCTGTGATTGAGTGGTGAAAGTATTTAAATTGTTAGCAAATAAAACTATTCCTTTTTTATAGCACTATCAACCACTTTGGGCGGTTAAACATCCTGCAATATTGGCATAAACGTAATCATTAAAATACAAATTTCCATATGAAAAAATAGGTGTGCCGCAGAAAAAACATTTTAATTGTTCTGTAGCCAACCAATCTAAATTTATATAATTAATAAAACGATATTCTACAAAGTAATTGCTGTACTAAACTTAGTGTTGAATAAATTATAATAATTGGGTTTTAATTTTCTGTAATAAACGCCTGTTGGCAAATAATAATGCTGGCAGTTCCGGTTCCGGATGTTCCGGGCAAAATTTGGAATTCTGGTTCCTGTTCCGGATTTTTGGAAAATCTCAATTCCGCTTCCGGGGGTTTCGCAATTTAATAGGCAGTTCCGGTTCCGGATGTTCCGGGCAAAATTTGGAGTTTCGGTTCCTGTTCCGGATTTTTGGAAAATCTCAATTCCGCTTCCGGGGGTTTCGCAATTTAATAGGCAGTTCCGGTTCCGGATGTTCCGGGCAAAATTTGGAGTTTCGGTTCCTGTTCCGGATTTTGAAAAATCTCAATTCCGCTTCCGCGGGTTTTGCAATTTAATAGGCAGTTCCGGTTCCGGATGTTCCGGGTAAAATTTGGAATTTCGGTTCCTGTTCCGGATTTTGAAAAATCTCAATTCCGCTTCCGGGGGTTTTGCAATTTAATAGGCAGTTCCGGTTCCGGATGTTCCGGGCAAAATTTGGAATTTCGGTTCCTGTTCCGGATTTTTGAAAAATCTCAATTCCGCTTCCGGGGGTTTTGCAATTTAATAGGCAGTTCCGGTTCCGGATGTTCCGGGCAAAATTTGGAATTTCGGTTTCTGTTCCGGATTTTTGAAAAATTTCAATTCCGGTTCCGGGGGTTCCGCAGTTCCGCCCATCACTAGAAAATATTATATTGAACATTTTTTATAAATAGGGAATTTGACATTCCTATGTGTGTCTCAAATTTTTGAGATCCTGGTTTCAACCTGTCTAAAGTGCTCGGGATCGGGTACCTGACCACTGATTTTTTTTGAAACTTAGACATGCAAGATTTTGGGTGGGGTTGAAAGTTATGGATAAGAGCGGGATGCAAAAACTGGCGTAGTAAGGCATAGGATTAGCAAAAGTAGTTGGAGCAGCCTTCATTTTGGAAAGGCAGTGGATGTTTCGTTGGTTTTTTCGTCTCTTTAAAGCAGCGCCAGCTTGTGAAGACACACTGAGGTAAGGCTTCAGGTTAGAAAAGGCCTGTTGTCTGATTGTCGAAAATGAGGGGGCCTGGGCGGCGCTGAAAAACCCCCCGTGGCGTGGCGTCTGTTCTAATCAAGGAGCACTCCACTTGAGCACTGAGGTAAATTCAAAGAAAAGCCTGTTGTCTGATTCTAGAAGGCAGTTTTGACAGGCAGGTATCGCGTCACTCTGAGGTCACCAACTGTAACGTCTCGTCTGGTTGCTCTGTGTCTTCGTAACGCCCTATGCGATGGTCAGTCTTGCGGAAGGACGTTACACAGTCTTTGTCTTGTGTGTGTGTGTGTGTGTGCTTAAGTCGTGCATGGGAGACAAACGTACATGGGCATGGGGGGTTAACCCCCCCAAATTCTAAGAAGGGGGGTTTAACCCTCCCCCCACTCAGAAGTGGAGGGGGAGAAAAAGTTAACCCCTCCCCCCGAATTTTGAAAAAAAAAAAGAAAAAAATTACTTTAAAATGACATCTAACTGCCTCCAAACTTAAGTTTTGAAATCAAAATGAATGTTTTAAACAGTAAAAAGATTAAAAATGCAATAAAAAGGGCTTTTTTACCTAAAATTAGCGTTTTTTTACCCATTTTTCCTTCAAATTCGAAAAACGATATGGGTAAAATGCACTCCAGAAAAAAACGGTATGGGTATTTTGCGTTTCTTGGATTTTAACCCCCCTAATTTAGGGTTTAACCCCCCTCCCGATCAACTTGCCCATGTATGGAGACAAAGCAAACGTATTTATATAGTGCAGTCGTCTTTACAATCCACAATTACGCCTTGTGGGCACAGACTTTTCTTGGTTTCAGTTGTCTTGACCCAAAGTCTGGAAAGTGGGAACTTCTGAGGAGTTGTCACTGTCTGGCATGAACGGCTTCAGTCTTGACAGGAGATGGAGTAACTTTTTTTTAACGTTCTAGTTTCTTGCAAATTATAAATTATAACTCCAGAAACAGATCTCTGGCTTAAATTCTCTCCTGGCCACGTCATGATTCCTGGAAATTTGGGAAGAATTTTACATTCCTCCCAACACCCCATGATCCAGGCTAGACAAGTGGGCAGTTTAAAACTCCGAAACTATTTTTGCCAGACAGGCAAAAACTACTAAGTTTTATAAATAAGCTTTGATTCTTATTTTAAAATATAAAAAGTTTTATAATTAATTTAACATAAATTGGGATTACTACAGGGTGTTGTTACATTATTTAGCTGTTTTTTAAACGGGTGCCCATGGCGGTTGGGCATTTGTGGGCATTGGATCAGTCTGGCCTCGCTTTTCGCCTCCCTGCCAAATCAAAGTCTGACGAAGATGCCAAATGGACGCGAACCAAGTCCCAGGTACGGAAAAAAATTAAGAAAGAAATTTATATTATTATGTTCATACCCGCAATACCCTGCTCTGGACTTCTGGCCATTTAAGGTTTTATTTCAAGCTTATTTAAGCTTAAACGTTAGTTTGAAATATGTTCTCTTATTTGTGCTTTTAGAAATTTTTTACCTTTTGTAATAAATTTAAAAAAAAAGTTTACAAAAGAATTTTAAAAACATATGGTATTCATAGTTGTTTTTTTGGGAAGGGGGGACAGAGGGTTCCACCGCCCTTTTCCCATAAAGCCAAAATTTTGAACCCCCTTTGAAAAAATCCAGGCCCCCCTCCCCCAAAGCTCGAGAGCAGTCCAACCTGACCCCCCCAGCAAGGCTGACCCTCCTCTCACCCCTCCCAACTCCTCTAAACTTTGGAAAACCATAAAGCCACTGGATAACAAACAATCACCTACTCCAAATTGCACAATAAACTTCAATGGAAATTTAATCAACAACCCTCAATTACTAGCAAACAGCTTCAATACACAATTTACTCCAAACAAACCTTTCAAAACACCTCCAAACAAACCTTTCAAAACACCTAAAGAAAATTGAAAATTAATTAGAAACATTAAAAAAATCAATCAAGAACCTAAAAATATTACAACCACAGAAGTAGAAAATGCCATAAAATCATCTAACAACTCCAAAGCTTTTGGTCCAGACAATCTAACCATTTTCCACCTTAAAAGCCTTGGTCCTCTTGGCATTGAATATCTAACTGATTTGTTATTAGATTGAATATTTGATTAGTCTTAACCATAGGGGTGAAACATTTTCGCCCCTCCTGGCTTGTCTTAGCGCCTGCCCTTTGCATAATCTGCATAGGGAAGATAAGTTTCAGGTTATCAACAACAACAACAACTGATTTGTTCAATCTATCACTAAAAACAAATAGCATACCTACAATCTGGAAAACTGAAACCATAATACCACTTATCCAACCTGGAAAGGATCTCATCATCTCTACTTCTTACAGACCATTCATTTCTCTGCCCAGCTATAAAATTTTTTGAAAAAATAATGCAGCCAATCCTTCTCCAACATCTACAACAGCACCCAGATCAGCACGGCTTCAAACCCAAACACTCAAAAACTACTGCTCTCCTTCAACTTACCAACAAAATAGCAACCGGTTTCTACCAAAAAGCTCCACCCAAACAAACAATAGTAGCAGCCTTGGATCTTACAAAGGACTTTGATACCATTAGCATAGAAATTTTAATCAGCAAGATAGTAAGTAAACAGCACACTTCCAGCCTATCTAATCAGATGGCTAATTGGTTATCTCAGAGGGAGAATCAATAAAACTTCTTTCAGGGACTCAATCCCCAAACCCAGGATAGTACAGAAACAGGAGTGCCTCAAGGCTCAGTCATTTCACCAACTCTGTTTAACTTCTACATATGGGACATACTTCCCCCACCTGCCGGCGTCAAAATTGTCTCCTACGCTGACAACACCACAGTCTACTCCACTGGAAGCAAACTCCCCTGCCCACCTATGTCTACAGCGGAACGCCGATTGCCAATAATTAAAACATAAAAGTGAAACGCGAATTTCCTGTTTTGAACAAGAAAAACAAAAGCCGTAAATTAATACTGAGCTTTGCGTCTGATGTAGATACTTTTCTACTTCTGTAGGCTTTTTTGCTTATTTTAAAAATTTTATATATTACTGGTGAAAAAAATTACGTGTATTTTAATCTCTGTAAATGCTGGTTCAGTGGATCTCAAAAATCGAAAATCCGCATTGTCGATTAATTTGTGCCTTTACTTAGGTGTTAAATATAAAATAATAAATCTTAATCCTAATTTAAAAAAAAAACAACGAAATTTTAGGTAAGACTTCGGCGTTTGTCCGCTGATCGAAGATCCGCCTGGGCTATCGGTGGAGACGGGTATCCTTACATGTACGTGGAGAAGTCGGACGTACCTGTTAGAATTACAGAAGAGACATACGAAAACCAGCGGTGGTACCCTATGGTCGGATTTACTACCCAGACTTTGCCGACTGATAGGTAAAAACATGCATGAGCACGGGGGGGGGGGGTTGGGGGGATTAACCCCCCAAATGCTGAGAAGGGGGTTTAACCCCCCACTGAGAAGTGGGGGGGGGAGAAAAAGTTAACCCCCCAATTTTAAAAGAAGAAAAAAAGAGGAAGAAAAAAATGTCTTTAAAATGACCTCTAACTGCTTCCAAACTTAAGTTTTGAGGTCAAAATGATTGTTTTAAACAGTAAAAAGCTCAAAAATTTAATAAAAAGGGCTTTTTGACCTAAAATTAGCGGTTTTTACCTATTTTTTCTTTAAAATCAAAAAACGATATGGGTAAAATGCACTCCAGAAAAAACGATATGGGTATTTTGCGTTTCTCGGATTTTAACCTCCCCTAATTTGGGGTTAAACCCCCCCCCCACTCCGGACCAACTTGCTCATGTATGGGTAAAAATCCAAGGTTTATTTAACGTTTAAGGATTTTATTTAAGGGAAAGGGGGTATACCCGATCGATCCCCCTATACCGCGAGGTATAACAACAAAATTTTTTTGTACCTACCAAAAATTTTCTGTCAAAAAAGGTCTCTCTGGACAGTTTTTTTAAGTATAGAGAATCGCGATTTTTGGCATACGAGATCTCGCGAAATACAGTAATATTCCATAAAAAATTAATATGGGTGTTAAAAAAGCAGAAATTCCACGATTATAAAGTCACATTCATTATTAATCTGAATGGTAGTAGTTGAAATTATTCATATTAAAAATCAAATTGCAAAGAAATTTTTTTAAACCCTTAAAAATATGCAGTCCTCAGTATTTATTAGGAAAAATAATTCCAATAAAGGGGAACTGTTACCTTTTTTTCACGTACCTAAAAATTAATGGAAATTTTTTCGTATTAATGGTTTAGTATACGATTTTCCTTAAAAAATGAAAGTTAAATTTTTTTTTTCAAAATTGCGGCGAAACGTGGATTTAATATAATTTGGTAAAATTTAAAGCACCAAATAGTATATTTCCATTGAAATTTATGATTTTTAAACGGCCTTAATAGCTTTCGTACTGTTGATCTATTCTGTTATGTGTGCATATTTTAGATTAAATAAAGATCTGAAGTTTATAAACCTCTTTTAAATAAGTTGAGCAGTTGGGCTTGTGGCGCAGTTGGATAGGATAGCGCCTGTCATACTCCCAGTTCCACCCACAGTCAAAACTTTTGAGGTCAAGGCAAGGGATCGACCGCCACTGTGAACAGATTTTTATTGCGACATTTTTTTATTTAATATTACTAACTATTTTAGATTAATTATAATTTTTTTTAAAAAATCGTATAAATTTAAAACAAAACAAAATATTTGTAAACATTTAAACCGCATTTGTTTCCTAGTTTTTGCCACCCATTCGAATTTTTGTCGTTTGGATATTTTAAAAATTTTCATGCAAAATCTATAATTATAATAAATAGTAAATTACATTTTATATAAATAAAAAAATAATTTTTGTTCTGTATTGCAACTGTTTTTTTGTTGAACGCTCTTAAGTGAAAACTGTCCGGAGAGACCTTAATACCCCAGATTCAGCGTTTTTAATATTAGGACTCACCAAATATCATAGGTGGACAATCTCTGGGATTTTAGATGGTATCCATTAACAGACCTGTGCACGGTCTAGAGGTGAAATGTCCCCCGCTTTATTGGAGGATTTGCCTCCCCCGTTTTATCCCCCCCGCCTAAAAATTAAAAAGTACCCTAAATTATGGCGCCAATTTTGACCTATTGTGACGCCATCATCGCGAAATTTTTGCAGTTTTTAGCGTATTTCAATGCATTTTAAGCCATTTTAGACCTATTTTTAGTTTCATTTCGCTTTTTTGTCCTTTTTTTCCATTTTTCCTTCTTTTTTTCTCTTTTTTTTCTTTTTTTTCCTTCTCCCCTGCTTGCCCCCCCCCCGTTTCAAAAAAGTTCCCACCGTTTTGGAATTGCTCCCCCCAATAAAACCCCGGGGAGGGGGGGGGTGGAGCAGTGTACAGGTCTGCATTAAAACCCTATTTTTGGAGTTTTGGTAGTAACAGGGATTCCCAAAGTGTAGTCTAAGGCTGTTTATTCCGTCCCCCAAACCCTCCTTTTTAGCCGGTATAAAATATCCAGTCTGAAAAATCCCCCGCCTCTTAAATGAAATTCTGGGTCCGGCAACGCCTACCTACCTTAGCCTTGAAGAGATATTATACTATTAGTAAGAGGCACATCCCGGAAATAAATCACATGTTTACAGAAGAATGTAATTTAAAGATAGATCAAAATAGGCAAGGATGGTTAATCAAGAGGGCGACCCTTATTATAAAATTGATAAAAAATGCTGCTAAAAATGTTTTACAATGGTGACAAAATAAATTTAGAGTGAATAAAGAGAGAGAAAAATATATAAGGGACAGGAGGTTAGGCTTCCGGTTTTCTCAAATTTTTTAAAATTTTTTTTCAGATAATTTTTTTCGTTTTCTGAAATTTTCTAAATATTTTTTAAGCTCTAATTTCTTTCTACACCTTCTCGGGCATAGGTATTTTTGGTCAGGTCCGCTAGGGGGGTGCACCCCCGGGTGCAAGGCCAAAATTTTTTTAGGAGGGGTCCAGTCCAGGGGGTCCGATCCGGATACCATGGCTTTTAAGGGGGGTCGACCCTGGGTGGGTGAGGTTGGGGGTGGGTGGGGTGGGGGGGGGGGGGGGGGGGGGTTGTTGTTTTGGGGTGGGTGGGGCTTTCTCGCCCCCAGCCCCCGCCATGTTCTCTTGTGTGTTTCGTGTATTTTTTTTTTTTTTTTCTTCCGGCGTTGTGCTTACCTTGCCTCGGTTTTTTTGTCTTCTTTTTTTCTTTCTTCATACTATAGACAGGGGGGTGGTGGTCGGCAGACGAGGCTAAGCCAGCCTATCCCAGCCAGCCCATGACCCGCCCTCCGGCGCTGGGGGTGGGGGGGCCCCCCCGCCCCCGGCAACCATCCCTAGTCGCCAGTAGGGAGGTAAATACAGTACTACACTATCATGAGTATAGCATAGCTGGGTTTGTGCATGGGTATTTACTCTATAAAAATTTCGAAGCTAAAGACAGCACCCTAAAATTTTAAATTCCAAAATAGTTGACATCATAGGTGTTTTTGTACTAAATTTTTTATCTAACGTTAAATTGGGGGGTGGAATAGAGTTGATTTGGTTTAGAGGGGGGGGGGGGGGGTTGTTAAAAATATGTTTGGGTTATATTATTTTTGTTTGTTTTGGGTTGAGTTATGATGTATTAAAATTTTAGGTTTTTAGTTTTATTAAAGTGCAGAATTTATATTAGAAATTTAGAGGATTGGTTGACGGGAAGGTTAGTCGGATTAAGATGGGAACTCGGCTGGGACTGGGAGTACTGGACGGAATAACTAAATTTGCTGATAGAGGTAAATAAGGTAAGATGAATAAGTGGGTTCGTGATGGGTATTACTCTATAAAAAAAATTTGAATCTAAAATATAGATAATCTGAAAATTTTAAATTAAAATAGTTGAATTGTATATGTATGTCTGAAATCTCTTTGGAGGATTTGTCTTTTTTCTCGTTTATCGCTCTGCGAAAAAAATTAAAAAAGTACTAAAAAATGAGATTTTTGACTATGATGACGTATTCGCGATTTTTGGAGTTTTTAGCTATTTAATGTATTTTAAGATTTTAGACTATTTTTATTATTTCGCTTCTCGTCTTTTTTTATTTCTTTTTCTTTTTTCTTTTTCTTTCCTGTCTCGTTTTATCGCCCGTTTAAAGTTGCGTGCATTTCGGAATCGCTCGTTTAACGGGGTGGCAGTGAAGTTGAGATCTGTTAGTTTCAGAGTTTTTAAGTATATCTGATATTTAAATCTTAGAGAGAAGAAGAATTTTTATTTTTTTAATAATAGAAAGGTATCAAAAATAAAATTTAAAAGTTAGGATAGAATGAAAACACAGATAAAAAAAACTATAGAAAAAACTAGACTAAGAGTATTGTTAAATAAGACTAAAAATAAAAATTTTAAATAAAGTAAAATGAAATATTGTTGTGAATGCGATCAAATGAATAAGTAGTAGATATCGTATTACGAAAATAGCTGATAGGTAGGCTTAAGAAGATTGCGCTTAATACTCTAGCATAAAACACTGAAATTATAGAAGCAGAAGTGTTGAATTTTTGAAAGAATTTAAGAATTGGAGTTGAGTTTAATTTATTAACTAGAATAGTTTTTGTTTGGGGAAAAATTTTCTCATAATTCTACTGTCTCTATCTAAGTTTAAAGGGTGTCTCGAGCGGGATTATATTAAGGTAAAAAAGTTTTGATCTTAGAGAGTTTGTTATTAATAATTTTTAAATTTCACAGAGATAGTTTTAGCTCTTCGGTCAGAAGTTTTTAAGCTTTAGAAAGAACTATTTTATATTAGTATAATTTAGAAAGTCTTTAAATCGTCTAGTGAATTTTTTGGACTTTTTAATTAATCTAATCTTTTTTTACTGCTGGGTTTCATAAAAGATCTATTTTAAATAGGCTAATAGGATTTATATGCTCTTACTGAAATTTTTTACAGATTTGGCTTTAAATTGAAAAATTAAAGCTATTACTCTTTGCATATCTGACTTTCACAGTGATAAGAAATTTAATTTTGAGAAAATAATAAGTGGCGCACTATTGGAGAATTGATTATTAATATATGTGTTTTATGGGCTCGTAGTTTGTTCTACTGAAGAGTTTCACACTTATTTTCAGAGTTTTAGCTGCATATTTTGCAATCTGCAATTATCGGTTTTTTGTAATTTGAGAGTTTGATTAGTAATAGTTTAGATCATTTGCAAAATCACGTGTAATTTTTGAACATCTGCAAGAATTAAACAGAATTTCATGATCTGCTAATCATTTATATAAAGAAATAAAGGCAGTATGAACTTGAGGAAAGAATGGTTTGTAGGTTTTGAACAGATTTGTTGGATTACTATTTTAGAGATCTGTTTGTTACTCTATTTTTTTTAGTCTGAAAAATTTACAAAATCGTATTTTTCAAGTTTGTGTAATTTTGGTGGGGATAGGAGTGTCAAAGCTTGGAAGTTTGAAATAAAAACTATAATCTAAGATTTTTTGTTTTAATGCTTTTGTCAATCATTTAGTGATTCTTGCTGCGCTATGTTGAATTTTGTCTCAAACATGTTGAGACAATAAATATTTTTGAAAAAGGAAGTTTGTCACGTATTATAGTTTCATTGCTTTAATGAATAGATGTTAGGAACAGGTCTGCGTCTCTTTCTTTTTTTGTTTTTAGTTTTTCTTAAAATCATAGGGATAGGGAATTTCAGTTTAAAAGAACTGTTTGTTAAAATTTTAGCTAAGGGCTCAGCAAGGTTTTTGCGAGAGTTTTAAAATTATGCAGGAATACAGTCAGGAGTTTTTTGAAAGTTAGGTAAATTTTTTAAAACTTTTGAAACGTCTTTTTTAAACACAGAATTATCTCAGATTTTCTGTTATTTCAGGGCTAGGAAGTTTTGATCATCTATAGGAATATAGAACTAAATATTCTGCAAAATTTTCTGCTTTTTCAGAATTATTTAATAGCATAGGTGGAGTTGATCTTTTAGAAGAGCTGGAAATCGACTTTATTTTTTTTGTTAACAATTTATAAAAAAATTCGGACGTTGTTTAGCGTTCGCTCTCCAAAATGTCACGTTTCTTAACTTCTTCAATATACTCTCTGCTTATTTGTTTGCTCTTCTGTGATTTTTTGTTCGTTTGTGCAAGCTCAGCTTTTTCTTTGGGTTTAAGTTTGCAGGGAATATTTCGTTTTTTTTCAGTTATTTTTTATAGTTTTAGTTGGGAAATGCTTATTTATGCTTCAGAAGTTTTATCGGTTTGCCACTGGTCTTCAAACTGGTTAAATTTTTAGTTCTATCCCATTGTGGGAAGCATAGAATAAAAAGGGAAATCATAGTCTGCTTCTGCAAATTTGGTATATCTTTTTGTGATTTTATTATTTTAAATTTTTCATACATAATTATCTTGAAAGTTATGGCAACTGCAGATTTTAAGTTTGGCTAGAACCACGAGGCAAAATGTCATATCTGTAGTAAGTACATCGAAGTTGTTCTCTTTAGTTGGGTTTTTCATTGAAAAGTCTGAACTCACTAAAGAAAGTAGTTTTTTTTTTCATTTTGATTATTGAACTATTTCTTTTTGTATGCCATTTTAACAGGAGATCACTGATTAGATTAGGTACTCAAATTAGTTAGCTTTTCTTAGTATTCAAAATCATCATTTCTTTGCGTTTGTGGGCGTCTGTAGAGGGGACAATGGCTCTGATTTTAGAGTTTTAAACTATCGTTCTTTGTGCATATTTTGGATTACTTCAACTCTAAGCTGAATAATATTTTTAATCTTAACTGACACTATGATTGCTTGATTGTTTGCGTCTAGATAGGATGCTTTTGGATTTTGGGCTCTTTATTTCTTTGGCTCCGTTTCGGGAGGGGCGCATGATTCCAATCACTTTTTTCATGTAAATACTCAATGTCGGAGTATCTGCGCCCGAGAATCGCTTTACTATTTTCTGCTTTCCTCACTCTGATTTTTCTTTCTGAACTTGGTCTGGACGAAAAGTAACAAATGCTATGCTTGGCGATGAGATTACAGTTCCTAAAGACAGATCCCTAAGTTCGCTAGGGGTGGCAAAAAACAAATAAAACTGATATGGTAAATTGCTGGACGTTTTGTTTGCTCACTTTCCGTTGACATCCTTGGCGATATACCCACCGCTCTGTGCGCTTATTGCCCTCCAAGATTCTGAAAGTGAAAGTACTAAGTTCATCTACGTTAATCCATTTTAGTTTTATGCGGGGACTTTAATATTATTGATCATTTTTGGAAAAGAATTTTTTAACAAATAGCTATTTATTAAATATTTTTGCTAGAACGATGTACCAAGATTTAATGACTCAACAAGTTGAGGAACCTACAAGAGGGCCTAATTTTCTGGACCTTATTTTTTGCAATGAAAATATTCACATTTTTGACACAAACGTTTGTGAGCCAGTCTTTAATAGCGATCACAATAGTATTGGTTTTAAAATTAAAGGCAGCGTTCCTTGCATAAATACAAAATATAGTTTTAGAAACTTTAAACGCGCAGATTGGAAAGCAATGAACGAATATTTATGTTCCATTGATTTTAATGGCCTTTTTCAAAGCAGTTCCACCGCCGAAAACCACTGGGATATTGTTAAAACTTATTTAGATAAAGCAATTGAAAAGTTTGTGCCAAAAATAACAAAATGCAGTTTTAAAAAACCAAAATATCCTAAATATATTCAAATTATTAAGCAAAAGAAAATGAGATTATGGAAATGTCGAAATAATCCAAAAAAACGTCACGAATACAACAAAGTGAATCGTGAGTATAAAAATAAAGTAAATAGATATTTAGAAAAAAAATGAAAACAAGATACTTGAGTCAAACGACAATAATAAATTTTATAAATTTGTCCAAAATCTTAAAAAAGATAAAACTGGAATCGCACCTCTATTAAATAAACAAGGTAAACTAATAACTGAGCCAAAAGAACAATGTAACATTTTAAATAGCTGTTTCAGCGAAAATTTTACAACCGATAACGGAATAGAAGAAAAAATGGAAAAAAGAGTTCCAAATGACATATTTCTGGCCAATATTAAATTTAATGCAGATATTGTTTTCAAAGCAATGAAAAAACAAAAAGCTAAATCAAGTCAAACCCCTGATAATATTCCAGCTATTATTTTTAAAAAATTGGCGCATTCTTTAGCGGATCCATTTGCAAATCTTTTTAATATCTCTTTTAAAACTCACAAGCTACCTCCTGTATGGCTCACAGCTATCGTTATTCCAGTGTATAAAAAAGGTTGTGCTAGCGATTCAAACAATTATCGCCCAATTTCATTAACTTCTATAGGTTGTAAAATAATGGAAACAATTATTAATGATCAAATGTTGGACTATTTAAAACAAAACAATTTAATAACTAAATTTCAACATGGATTTCTACGTAAAAAATCTACCTGTTCTCAGTTATTAGAGTCTATCTGTGATTGGAGTAAAGCCCTTGATACCAATAAAATTGTGGATATAGTCTATGTTGATTTTAGTAAAGCATTTGACTCAGTATCTCATCAAAAATTAATTATAAAATTACGTTCCTATGGGATACAAGGAAACCTACTTTGTTGGATTTGTGCGTTTTTAACTGATCGCAAACAAAGAGTAGTCATAGATAATGAAACCTCAAATTTTATAGACGTTATATCAGGTGTTCCCCAGGGCTCTGTTTTGGGACCACTCCTATTTTTGCTCTTTATAAACGATCTTCCTGATGAATTTGTTGGTGTCACTTGTAAGATGTTTGCCGACGATGTCAAAATCTATCAGGTTCGAGAGAAGCAACAAAATAATTTGGACCTCCAATATTCTCTTGATAAGTTAGTTAACTGGGGAGATAAATGGCAGCTTAAAATTGCGAGCCATAAATGTTTCGTACTTCACATGGGAAATGGAAATCCTAAACAGCCCTTAAAAATAAAAAAATGAGTCTTTAAATGAATGTAAAGAAGCTAGTGATCTAGGTATTGTAATATGTGAATCACTTAAACCTGAAAAACACTGTAATAATATAATAAAAAAAGCGTATAAAGTTATGAATATGATTTTAAGAATTTTTCAAACAAAAAATTTTAAAGCCCTAGTCAAAGCTTTTAAAAGCTTTGTGCGGCCGATACTGGAGTATTGCTCTCCAGTGTGGTCACCTTATCTTTTGAAAGATATTGACTCTATTGAAAACGTCCAAAGGACTTTTACAAGACGCATTTTTGCAAAGTGTAATCTTAATAAAAATTTTACCTATATACAGCGTTTGGACTTTCTCAACTTGAAGTCCCTTGAACAACGCAGAATTCATTTTGATATAAATATGTGCTTTAATATTTTGAATAATTTTAGCGACTTGTCTTTCAATGATTTCTTCAGCTATGGTAATTATATAGGAAAAAATGATCACAATTTTAAACTTAAAATACCAAAGGCCAATAAAGAAATATATTTTAACAGTTTTCCGCTCAGGACTGCTAAATACTGGAATAGTCTACAATTTTCAACCGTAAATTTAAAAACACTTGCTTCTTTTAAAAATCAAATAAAAAAGGTTAATTTTCAAAAATTTTTAAAGTTTGACAGACACATATAGGCAGCCGTAAGGCTCTGTGTGCTCTTTCCCTTTATTTAAATACTTGATATGTTTCAAAAAACCACAAACTAAAAGTATTCAGTTTTAAATGTTGTTCATTCTGTTTTTTTTTTTAATTATAAAATTGTAATTGTGTTTATTAATTAT
>JASAMX010008897.1:0-22833 GCA_030248175.1 Microlaimidae sp. YZB2_3 | reverse complement strand
CTGTGTTATTTAGTACTTAGCAGCCAAAACTTAGCACTGCATTGTAAACGTCCAACATTTTTAAAGTTGCCAAAACCCATCCTAAATGATGCTATTGCTTAGCTGGTCTGCAATTTGTATAAAGAGCCTTTTTAAATTTCATAAATTTTTTAATGTATTGGATTGATATCTTACAAATTCGGAAAAATTTTAATTTTTCTTTTTAAAAATTAAATAAAACTTTAGTTTGCAAAAAAATATTGCAAAAGTCATAGCTCCCTAATTACCAAAAATTGAGTAAAAATAAAAACGACTTCCTAGAGCTACAAAAACAGGAGATTGTTTTGTAAACTCTTGAAAACATCATTAATAGGCTATAGATTTAAATTTTAAAAAACTTGCAAAATGTTGCTCCCATAACGATCTGAAAACACAATTTCAAAAACTTGAAAAGGGTAAAATGGTGTTAAAATGGGGTTTAAATTAAAAAGGCACACCTGTGTTTTCAGCTGTTTGTGAAGACAAAGATGATTGAGCAATAATTTTATCAGTAGTAGATTCCGTTTTAACATCCGGACTCGGTGTGGATGCTGAGTGTGTCCTTATAGCGGGCATAATCGGCAGTTCAGTTTGGAAGTTTTTTTTTGCCCGGGTCGAAAGGGAGCGATTCGGTTCGGAGGGAGCGCTTCCGGTCGCAATATTCGCTAAAAATGACGACGGCCGCGGCGACGCGGAACGACCGGCGGCCGCGGGGATGACAGGGCTAGGCTCCAGAGCTGTCGGCGGCTCCTTGCGACTCCCAGTCGTCGCTTCTAAACACTGAAGGATGCGGTTGTTTTGCGCGAAAATCAACTGGACATTACTGTTGATCTTGTGCAAGTTGGCTTGGATTTCAGAAAAATTGGACGGGCGCTCGAAGGGCATCGCCATAAAAAATGAAGGATCCACCAACCCCGTCGTAAATTGGGCTAACGGTTGGTTTGACGAGTGCGACAAACTAAAAAAATCCAGGACTTTTTTGGTTAAGCTTTGCGCCTTAAGGTCTCTCCGGACAGTTTTCTTAAGTATGGAAAATTGGGATTTTTGGCATACGAGATATCGCAAAATGTAAAAATGTTTCCATAACAAATTAATATGGGTGTTAAAAAGGCAGAAATACCACAATTATAAAGTGCACATTTTTTATATTATTGGTAGTACATAGTTGAAATAATTGATATTAAAAATTAAATTGCAACGAATTTTTTTAAAACCCTTAAAAATATTCACTGCTCAGTATTTATTAAAAAAATACTTCCAATAAAGAGGAACTCTTACCCTTTTTCACGTACGTAAAAACCAATGGAAATATTTTTGTATTTATGGTTTACTATAAGATTTTCCGTAAAAAATGGGGGTAAATTTCTTCAAAATTGTGACGATTTAAAAAAACGTGGATTTAATTTAATTTGGTGAAATTTAAAGCTGCAAATAGTATGTTTTTATTGAAATATATGATTTTTAAACTGCAAAAATAGCTCTCGTGCTGTTAATCTGTTGTGTGTGCATATTTTCGATTTAATAATGGTCGGGAATTCATAAACCTATTTTAGAAAAACTGAAGAGATAAAGGTGTGGCGCAGTCGGTAACGCCTAGCTAGGACTCAACTTCGAGGTCGAGGGATCGATTCCCACTGTAAACTATATTTTCATTGCCACTTTTTTTTAATATTAATATTTATTTTAGATTTATTATAATTTTTTCATAAAATCAAAACAAAAAAAGTATTTGCAGACCTGTACACTGCCCCCGGGTTTTATTGGGGGGGGGGGGGGGCGATTCCAAAACGGAGGGGCACGGGGGGCAACTTTCTTGAAACGGGGAGGGGCAATAAAACGGGGGGTAAGCAGGGGAAAAACAAACAAAAACAAAAAAAAAATTGTACAATATCCAATACAAATAAGAAAACTACAAAATCAAAAGAAAAAACTTTGGCGTAAGCGTAATATTGATGAAAAATCAAGATCAGAGTACAAAAAAATTTGCAAAGTATACAAAAATAAAGTTAGAGATTTTAACACTAATAAAGAAACAAAAATTTTAAATTCTGGGGGTTTAAACAATTTTTATAAATTTGTTAATAGTAAAATCAAAACAAAAGAAACTATCCCACCAATTAAAAGAGATGATGGGACATTTGTAACTGAAGACTTTGAAAAAGTTGAACTTTTTGGAAATTATTTTGCTTCTGTTTTTACTGATGATGATAATACTTTGCCAAATTTTAATCCACCGAACATTGGAAAGTTGGACAACATGGTATTTACCACAAAAAAGGTATTTAAGGCCCTAAAAAAGCTCCCAAACAAATTGTCTCGAACACCTGACTGTTTTCCAGCTTACTTTTTAAAACGCTTGGCTAAAGTTATTGCTGAACCTTTGGCAATAATCTTTCAGATGTCTTTTGATTTTGGAGAATTACCACTTGATTGGAAAATAGCTTTATTAAACTTACTGTTTAAAAAAGGCACTAAAAGCCTAAAAGAAAATTATCGTCCAATTTCACTTACATCTTTTTCTTGTAAACTAATGGAACAGCTTGTCAAAGAAGAACTGCTTGTCTTTTTCCATATCATTTTGTCAAGGTTTCAACATGGTTTTAAGGCAAAAAGTTCTACAATAACACAGCTGTTGGAAACTTTTAATGAGTGGACGCTAGCACTAAAAGACAAATTTCTAATTGATGTCATTTACTTGGATTTTGCCAAGGCCTTTGACACCGTGTCACATCAAAAATTGTTATATAAGCTAGAAAAATATGGTGTTTCTGGTAAATTTTTAAAATGGATAAAAGAATTTTTAGTTGGGCGGGAAATTAAAGTTGTAATTAATAACTCAGTATCCAAATCATTTCCTGTAAGAAGTTCAGTTCCTCAGGGTTCTGTTTTAGGTCCATTTTTGTTCTTGGTATATATTAATGATATTGTTGATTGTGTTAAGTTCTCACAAATTAGACTCTTTGCAGATGATATAAAGTTGTTTGTAAAATCTTCATCTAAAGATTACCACATTCAAACCTTGAGACTTCAGCAAGATTTAGATAGAATACACAGCTGGTCACAAGACTGGCAACTGCAGTTATCTAATCACAAATGTGAAGTTCTTCATATTCGAAATCATAGCAAAGAGTTAATTTGTAAATATAAGCTTGGTAATAACGTACTTGCAACTACAGAATTGGTGCGTGACCTAGGTGTTTATATATCCCATGATCTGAAATTCTCTAAACACTGTGAAATCACAGCAAAAAAAGCTATGAGAGTGACATCACTAATTTTTAGAACATTCAACTCAAACTCTAGAAATAATTTTCTCAGAGCATATAAGTCCTATGTTAGACCAATTCTGGAGTATGCTAGTGCAGTTTGGAACCCTTATTTACAAAAGGATATAAACATTTTGGAAAAAGTGCAACAAAATTTCACTAGGCGTTTGTTTTATAAATGCAAGTTGTTACCTGTTGGTTATGAACATAGACTGAATTACCTAGGTTTAGAAAGATTAAAGGATCGAAGAGACAAAATTGATTTATATGAGTGCTTTAAAATTATACATTGCTTAAACAATTTGCAAACCAATGATTTTTTTAAGTTTAACCTGCAGCCCACCCGTGGTCATCCATTTAAATTGGCAATGGAAGACTGCCGAATTAATGCAAGGAAATTTTCTTTTGCAAATAGGGTTGTTACACCTTGGAACAATCTACTCCCATCTCAAGTAACTGTCGATTCTTTGGATGCATTCAAGAAGAGTTTTGGAACTGACTTAAATAAGCGCTCTTTTTGAGCCTTTAAAGTCATATCAGATAGCTATGTTCATTGATAATTAGTTACAATTGTGATTCATATTGGCGGCAATTAAGTCGCAGATTTGATGTTGTTGATGAAAAAAAAAAAAAAAAATAGAAAAAGAAAAAATAAACACAATGAAATGATGAAAACAGAAGAATTAAACTATGCATAAACTATGCTTAGTATGATATTAATTCTGTTATCTGATCATTAAAAAAAAAAAAAAAAAAGAAAAAAGAGAAAAAAAAAAAAATAAAAAAAAAGGAGGGGGGAAGGAAAAAAAAAGAAAAAAAAAAGAAAAAAAAAGAAAAAAAGAGTAAAAATAGGATAAAAAAAATGGAAAAGGGAAAAAAAGGAAAAAAAATTGGAGTGGTCGTCATAGGAGGGGAAAAAAGGGGGGAAATTTTTAAGGTTTTTTTTTTTTTTTGGGGGGGGGGGGCAAAAAAACCGGGGGGGGGGGGGGGAACCAAAAAAAAGGGGGGGGAGTTCACCCCCGGACAGGGCCGGTTTTGTTAATATTTTAACCCCCGTTTTCCTACTTTTTGCCGCTTTTTCAAATATTCGTCGTTGGTATATTTTAAAATATTATAATTCTCTATTATTACAAAAATAATTAAATATATTTTATGTAAGCAAAAAAATAATTTTTGCTCTGTATTTCTACTAGTTTTTTATTGAACGATCTGAATTGAAAACTGTCCGGAGAGACCTTAAGGCTAGTTTATACTTTTGATAAAACGTCCTTTGGAAAAAGTCCAAAGGACAAAAATCCTTTGGACTTTTGCTAAAGGACAAACTTAGCGTCAAAACGTTCCTTGGACTTTGCCCGAAGGACAGAGTCCAAAGGACAACGTGTTTAAGCTTTTTTGTCCTTTGGAATTTACTTTTCTCTTCAGACTTTGTCCAAAAGAGAAATTTCAAGTAGCATTCATACTTCGTCCAAAGGAAAAAAAGCCAAAGGAAGTTTTGTTTTGTCTAAACGACGTTTTGACTTTTCTAAAATTTTCCTTTAGACTTTGTCCAAAGGACGTTTTGTCATAAGTATGAACCAGCCTTTAACTTAGGCGCTAAAGCAAACTTTTTGTCAAGTTTGAGTTTAAAGCTGTAATCTAAGTTGGGTTTAGTTTAAGTATTTATCAAGCCCAATGTTAATGGTCATACTGCTGATATATGTTTAAGTACTCCGATTAACCCACAGTAAAATAACTACGCTGGTCAGAAAGGATAGCTTTCCGCACGCTTATATATAATCATAGGTAGAAAGTATGGGGGGTGGGGTCCACTTCTCCCCTAGCTATGAAATTTTGAGACCCCCCTAGACGAAAATTTAGGGCCTCGCTCCCCCTCCCCCAAATTTCCGAATTTTTTACCCCTGACCCCCCCCCCTAGAATTTAAAATCTGACCCCCCTCCCTCCTCCCTCCTAAAATTTAGGTAATCAAATTTTTTTCCAAAAACGTGCATTTTTAGCTCATATTTATGTTTGTATACCTTTTTTATACCAGAATATGGCTTTTTATTCAATAAAATGTACTTTTATCCTCTAAAAAGAACAATTATTAAAGTTATTATCGTTTAAAACTGTTTTGCTTTGGACACCGGACCCTACCTTACCCCCCTCTAGATTTCAAAATTTCGCGTCCCGTGTCGATCCTCCTCCCTAAAAAGCTAGGGGGTCCGGACCCCCTTAAGACCCCCTCCTAGAATTTAAAATTCGATTTACCCCGGGTAACCACCACCCCCATCCCATAGCTGCCGGGACGTGCTTACCTATGTATATAATTATTGATTTTTTGAGCATATCGCTCATTAAAGAGGAAAGCAGATATTATAGCTGGAGCGGAGGGCCGTCAAGAGTGAATTTAGTGTTTACCAGATTGAAGCTTCAATTTTTACGCAAAAATATTGCTAAAGCGAAAATAAGGAATTAAACAAATAGAGGTCCGCGGCCGCATGACGATTTAGGGTCTATTGAGCCGAAGGAACATGCAACTGGAACTTAAAGCCAAAAATAGGGATTTTTAGAGCCGTAAATGGATAACTTGGAGCCGAAGTAAAAATCGCTAAAACGTTTACCTAAGCCAGTTACCTAAGCCTTAGTTACCCACGGTTTACGTAAGCCTAACCTAACCTATTACCTAAGTGGTCTTTAGAGCCTCAAGCAGGGAACTTACGGCTGCAAGTTCCCTATTTTTGGCTCCAAGTTCCAGCTCCAAGTTTCCTCGACTCCATCGACGTTAAATTCCCAAGCCTAAGCGAAGGCTTAATTTAATAGAAACAAAGAAATAAAATTTGGAAGAAAAACGACCGAAAAACGAGAGATGAAAGAACTCTTTTTTAAAAAAAAAACAAATAACCCCATGCAAACCATTTTTTTCTTAAAAGCTCCAAGTTTCCATTGTTCGTGGCTCTAAGTTCCTAAAAATTTCCGATGGTTTCAGGTTCTCTGCTTGTGGTTCTAAAGACCCTGTACCTGTACATACCTGTACGTACAAGGCAATATTTAGGCGGCATCTGGACCAGCGGATGCCGCCTAAATATTCGAAAATACTATAAAAACTCTGATATTCGAAAGTATTATAAATATTCGAAAGTACTCGAAAGTACTATAAAAACGCGGATATTCGAAAGTACTATAAAAACTCTGTTTTGAAATAAAAATATAAAGTTTACCTATTGGAATGATGAGTGTTAGCAGGTGTTTCAACATGACAAAAACTTGATGTTTCTGCAGAAGCTAAGAAATTTTCAGGTTTTATTTCTTCTTGTTTTTCCATTACAGAAGCTATTACATCAGCACTTGTAAACTGCCCTTTATTGCGTTTTAAAGCATCAGAAAAAACATGAAAATAGCACTGAAACTTGTTTAGCGTTTTTTTTTTCACACTATAAATCATGTTGGGTAACGGACTTAAATTCAGCCAGTCTAAAATTTTTTTCCATCGGTTGTTAGTTTTGCCATGCACAAAATTACGAAACTGAGCATGGCTAGATAAATTATGACAATCTATCTAGCCATACGCAGTTCATTTCATAATTTTGTGCATGAAAAAATGGCAGCTGGTGGCCGAAATTAAGACTGGCCAATTTAGGTCCGTTACCTACACATAATAAATTGGTATAAACGGCAACAAGTCGAAAAAGTAAGTAGATACTATTTAGCTTGTTAAAGTAATTTTACCAAAAATATAATATAATTATAAAAAAATATACAAATCCTATATAAAATATTAAGCCCGGTTCACACTGAGGTGGCAATGCCACCGGTGGCAATGCCACCGCTGTTGTGTCCAACGTTAAGCATAGGACGTGTTTGTGGCATTGCCACCGCTGTTGTGTTCGATCCACAACTCGGTCATCGGTGGCAGCTCTTTGAAGAACAAAACGCGCGGGAAAGCGCGCATTGTTAAAAAAAATCAATGAAAAACATTATGGTTTTTAGATTATACGCTTTCATTGTATAAAAAAACCAGCGAAAAATATTGCGGTTTTAACAGAAAAACGCGTGAAAACGCATGCATTGCATAAAAAAATGAAACAAAAAATTGGTTTTAATGCAAAACTTAATATTTAGTAAGTTAAACAATTAATTTTTATAAAAAACATTTTTTAAGTAGCTTTTTTCGAATTTTAAACACACGTAACATAGTATGGAAAAGTGTTTGAATATGAATAAATTTTTCTGCTGCGCAGTTTCTAATATAATTTATTTCATGGCCTTGGGTTCAAATAGGATGTATGACGGGGTCATTTTTAAGCAATCTACAAACAAAATTAAAAACAGCATTTATGTTTAATTAAAAACAACTTTCAGTTTGTTTCCGTGACCGCAATACTTTTCAGAAATAAATCTTTAAAAAAATATGTCTACGTCAACTGATTCGGATGAATTTCTGATCAATGAAGTTCGAAACCGTCCGGAACTTTATGACAAGCGAGAAAAAAGATATATGGACAGAATCCACCAGGCTAATAGCTGGGAAGAAGTGAGCAGTAGACATCCGAAAATAGTCATCAAAATATTCATGATCTTGTAGTCTCATTTCTTGAAGCGTCGAATTCTCCCTGCTCTTTGCGCCTTTGAAAGATAGGAAGTACCCACCATTTTCTGCAAGCTTTTTTAATCCGTTTTTTTTTTTTTAAAAAAACATTTAACAAAGAAATAAGAAAAATTATAAGTAGAAAAGAATAAAGTTTAGTTGCAAGTTTTTTTAGATTGTATTAATGTAGTGTATAGTTTGGGAATAGTTTAGGAAGAGGTTTTTATGGGGTATTATTAGTATTTAAATTTTGAAATTTGATTCGGAAATTGTTGTAGTTATTATAGTAGTTATGAAGATAGAAAAGAATAATTTGTATATTATTAGGTTTAGTATTTGATTTTGTGATTATATTTTATTATCTATTTTTTTATTTAAATTTTTTTTTATTAAATTTTTGATTATTTTATTTAATTTAGACAGTAAGTCTGTAAGAGTGTAGATGTCTAGGTTTCTTTGTTTATTTTTTTAATTCATAATAAAGTTTAGAGTTTTGCGGTGTTTTGGTATTTTTTTGTTTTTATAGTTTGAGTGATGCTCTAGAGTGATTTTTGTTTTGTTTGGGAGGAGTTCTGGGGCAGATTTGATGGTAGAATTATTATTTGTATTTAGATCTGTATTTTTATTAGCATAGGTATTAGTGGTGGGACAGATGGTTGGAATGTAATTTTGAAGTTAAGTTTGAAGAAATATATATATAATATTAATTTAAATTTTGTTTTGAGTTTTGTTTTGTAATAGTTTAATTTAAAGTAAAGTAGAATAGTTTGGTAGGATGGAGGGTAGTAGATGTATTTTCGTCGGCCATCTTTTGTTGTTTTTGTAGAAGTAGCTTGGTTTGGCTATTAAGATAGAGTTTGGTTTTAGTATAAAAAGAAAGATATAGCTGTTTTTATAGTGGAGAATTTTTTAATTTCTGCTGCTATAATAGATAAGTGGGGGGAGGTTTTTTTTTTTAGATGGCGGAGGTAGGGAAGGTGGTGTTATTTTCTTCAACCTAGTAGAAAAATGGCGGTTATTATTGTTGATAAGTATGTTAGTTATATTTAGAGGTAGAGGTTGTATATCTATAGCTATAGAAAATGTAGATTATAGCGGAATTGAAGTTTGGAGTAGAGTTTCGAATATTTAAGAAATTAGAAATTTGTAATTTTTAACATTTAATATTTAAGATTAAAGATTGTATTTTGTTTTTTATTTATTATTTTTTTTTTTTTTTAATCTAAATACAAATTGTTAATGGGTTAAGGGCGAAAGATGGTAGTATATAGAGATTAGGTAAAAGGAAAAATAATATATGAGTTCTGCGTTCGTATTTGTTTTTTTGTAATTAGCGAATAATGTATAATTGGTATCGGTATCTCTGTGTCCGAATTCTCAGCGTCAGCGAGATATAGATGTAATATAGGTATAGGTATTGGTACATGTAAATAATACTTATTAGTCTTAGATAGAAGTAGTAGTGCTTTGGCCTAGCTCTGATGTAGATGAAGTATAAAGAAAAAGAAAGATAAGAAAATAAATATAATTCACTATCAATATGAAAATAATGATTAGTACAGATAAAAAAATATAATGCAAATGCAATAAATCCAAATTAATATAGATACAGTTGCGCTAGAGCTAAAGCATCGACGCCCGGGAAGAAATAGGGCGTGAAAGCGCTCCCCCAGAAAAAGATATAAAATATAAACGCGAGAGAGAGAAATAAAAAAAAAAGAAGTTAGCGGTGGTGGAGTAAATAATTATTAAGTAGCGGCGTCAGGTGCTTCGCAGGAGGTGATATCTAAAGAAGGAGGGGTGGTTACTCAAATCAATATAGATTCACCCCCAGAGAGAATATCTCTAGAGCTCTTGTGCGTTATAAATATGAGAATATTCTATAACCCTCTATAGGGGGCGGAGATAATGGAGGGGGGGAGATATAATATAATATACCTCACATATAATTTTCACACATAAATATTTAGAGGGGAGAGAAAAAATATATCTCGAGATTGAGAGAGAGAGAGAGAATAGAGAATAATTATAAGGGGGAGGTTGGGGGGTCCTTGGAATGAAAAAATATTTATATGGTGGAGGATTTTGGGGAATTTCAAAGGACAACCATTAATGGTAAAATGGAGGCCGGAATGGGGAATTGGATGGCGGCCAAGGCGATTTTTGGAAAAGCAGGAAAAGAAAAGAAAAAGATTAGCATATATGAGATAAGGGAAAGAGGAAAAAAAAGCAGCGCCGCAGCGCGCATGATTGGAAATACGTACCAACCTTGGTAATTCGGGCCCGGGGATCGTGGATCCTAGTCCCGGGGACTGGATGGACCGAGCCACGTGGCTTGGATGGACCGGGGCTTGGATGATCCGGCCCCCCACACGAAAAAAAGCACCCAATCTCCTGCAAAAGCTTTTAAACCCGTTTTTTTTTTGAAGCGCAAGCAACGGAAGAATATCAATATCTTCATCGTCTTCAGAATCAGAAAGTAAAAAAGCACTACCTTACCTACCGACATTTTTTAGCTCTACACGCGAACCAAATGAAACGAAATGCGTCTCCAGCGGTGGCAATGCGACCTCAGTGTGAACCTAGCGGTGGCAATGCCACCGGAGCGGGGGCAAAAAAAAAAAAAAAAAAAAAAAATAAAAAAACCAAAAAAAACCAAAAAAAAAAAAAAAAAAAAAAAAAAAAAAAAAAAAAAAAAAAAAAAAAAAAAAAAAAAAAAAAAAATTATAAAAAAAAAAAAAAAAAAAAAAGAGGGCGGGAATGCCACCGGTGGCAATGCTACCGGTGGCATTGCCACCTCAGTGTGAACCGGGCTTTACACTTCCTTTACCCTATAACGGCATATTTTGACATTTTAATTAACGTGAATCTCCATGAGAGTGTTCCATTATAATGGCATAACTGAATTTTATCCTGAATTAAAATGAAATTAGAAAATATTAATATAAAATATTAGGATTACTCTTTGTTTACTATCTATTTTAATATTAGTTTGAAATAAAAATAAAATAAAAATACTAAAACACTATAAGAATTTCAATAAGAATTGAAATGAAATAATAAAAAAATGAAATAATTTGTCAAAAAATTTGCTTTTGAAATCAATATCTTTAATAAAAAAACGAATTATAATCTTTTTATTTAATTCCAACCTATATAATAAGGAGTAGGTCCTTTTATAAAAAAAAACTTCGGTTTAATTTTAGAATGACTCAAAAAATAGGTATATTTTCATTTTAAATTTATCAACAAACATTCGTAATATACTTCAGTTTTAAAATCGAAGGAAACATACAATGGCGGGTTTAAAATTCACGCACACAAATAATTATTACATATATTTTTTCTTGACTCCTTTTTTGGGAAATCACCCTGTTGGATGTTTATTCTTTGTTTTTTTAGCGATACTGGGAAAATTGTGACAAAAAATTTTCGTTTAAGCTTTTATAATTTTTGAACGCGCAGCGATCGATGCGAAAATATATCAGGTTAAGGTCCTTAGACTTTTGGCTACTTTCTGAAAAAAAACTTTTTTCAAAGATTTTGGGAGGTTAGTCCCAAATCCCCCAAATTTAGGGTCAATTTTTTTAACCAAATCTAACTTTTTACCATATGAATCCTTACGTCTGAAAATTTTTGTGCAGATTGCCTAAACTTTTTGAGCTTAAAAGTATATAATTTGTTAGGGGTAAGCTGCCTGGGTCAGGTACCCCGAGGGTTTAAAGGGGGTCAATTTTACGATTTTTGCAAAAATCAATTGTATGGGGGGCAAAAAGTGCACTTTTTTAAACAATGCTCAAAAACTGTTTAAGCCACAGGTTTGAGACCCAGGGGGATTTATGCCGAATTTTATGTTCTAACTTTTGGTGACAGTCTTAAAAAAATTTTATGTCCTAAGGCACTGCAATGGGTGACCCCTAAAAATGTCACTTTTTGACACAGCCCCTCTACAGAGGCGAGTAGTATATCATTTTGAAGCTTTCGGCGTGCTGATTTCAAAAATATTTTTAAAAAATTTGCTCTAAAATGCCGGGCAACCAAAATACAGACCTCTTTGTACACCCAAAATTAGTAAGGAGTGATTTTTTTGTTTTTTATTATTTATAAGCCATGTTTATACTCGTTCGAATACTCTATGGGTGCTGATTAGAAAAATATTAACTTTGGGTTAAAATTTTTTATGGTTACTCGGTTACCCCCAAATACTCGCCATATGGTAATTTTGGTATTTTTTTCAATTTTTTTTAATTTTAAATGACGTGTTTATACTTATATGAAAGATATTGACGCACTGATTTAAAAAATATATAGTTTATCAAATTTTGCACCCATCAATGTACCCCTTAATTTCTTAAGAGGTGATTTTGTTATAATACCGTCATGTGTGTACTCATATGAAACCTCTTTACACGCTGATGTTAAAAAAAATTTTTTTACTCGATTCACCCAATGGTTATCATTTTTAGAACCTATAAAAACCAATAAATGTACAACAAAACCATGTAACCCCAAAGGTTTCTAGAGGGTCATTTTTATAATTTTATTGTAAAACCTTCCTGTTTATTCTCATATTAAAGCTCTTAACACGCTAATGTCAAAAATATTATATTTAACTCAATTCAACCAATGGTTAATATTTTTTCAATCCACAATGTACCTCCCTTAAATTTTTTTAGGAGATAGGCAAAAGTTCAAGGACCTTAACTTGAGATATTTGCATATTGATCGCGGCGCGTTCAAAAGTTATAAAAGCCCAAACGAAAGTCTCTTTGTCACAATTTTCCCAGTATCGCTAAAAAACAGAGAATAGTATTTACATAAATTAATCAAACTAATGCCGAAAAATAGCCCATAAAAATTACTCAGAATACTGAACAAACGCAATAATTTTCAAAAAACTTCACGGCCAAAACAAAATCCTAAATTTTAAAAAACCAAAAGCGTATCAAATGCAAAACGACAACAAAATTACAACAAATAATTCGTTCTCCTGCATTGTGTTCGAATCGAAAATAGCGCGAGCGTTACTCTGGATTTACTACACAAGCGAAATTACTTTTGCCAGTGTATTCCTACTGAACAACGAACGCGTGGGGCATTTTATTCGCGCGAATATCAAACTTGTGCTGTTGTTTGAATCGATCAATACTCGTTCTTATGCGCGTGCAGAAATAACGTTCGCTTCGCTCGCGCTTACATTCTTACAATCTGAAATTACTCTCTGAAGGTGTTAATGATTTAGGTTTTATATGGTTATGGTAGTGAAAGGTATTAATCACTGAATCAAAAAGGCCCACAAATAACGTTTAGTAAAACCCTACGGAATTGCTATTTTTAAAGCTCCACCTAATTTTTGTGATAATTTATCAAATCCATTTAACCAATTTAAATATATATTTTCTTAATCTCATCTTAGGTTGCGTATTAGATATTATATCATAATTAATTTTTTCTAGGTTTATTGTATTCGCCCATTCAATAAGTTTTATTTTTCTCGTTTAAATTACATTTATTTTTTTATAATTCAAAGTTTTATTTGCTTTTTTGTGAAAATATTCCTTTTAAAAATTAACACCAAATGTTATAATAATCCAATTTTGTACTTGTAAAAAAATGTGTCTGAAAATGTTCTGTCCGCACTGTAAAATGTTTAGTTAATAAAATAGGTTCCCTGTTTATGCAAATTAATTATTGTTTAATTTATACAGCCCTAATTTTAAGAAAGTTTTTAACTTTTTGTTTATGGCTTATATTTTTCAGATTTTTTTGCATTTTCTATGTAAAAATTATTATTTTCAGTTTTAAATAACGTATTTATTCGCTAAAAAAATTTATTAAAAATTCATAACCTACTTCACTAATCAAGAATACATAATATATATAGTAAAGAATTTGGCACTCAGTACTAACTTTCTACATTCTGCTATGCTGGTTCCAACATGACACAAGACTGATACACTGATGTGCTAGTTCCGGCCATAGATGTTCCAGTTCTGGCTCACCTGCCCTACCCACTTACAACTAAATTGTTTTGTGTTTTGATTAAGATTATATCTAATCAAATAAAAATAATTTAATATTTTTTGCTGGACCCGAATAATGTGTCATTTTAAAATTATTATTTTATAATTATAGATTTATATCATATTACATTTATATTATATCTAAACAATTGTATCCACTGTTCAATTTTTAAGATAACCAATTTTATATAGCTCAATGATTATTAAAATATTAAAAAATTATTATCATGCGATACTTGTTGTTTTCATTTAATTTGTCAATTGTTAAGGTGCTCCTCTTATTTTTTACAAATCGTCCTATTTTACTAGCGGATAATTTTTTTGAATCTAAGGTTCGAATATCTAAATGTTGTTAGAAAATCGATACCATTTTTTGTGTACTATCAACTAAATGCTAATGAGTTTTCAGTTTTGAATTAGATGTTTATTGGTTTAAAAACACAACACAAAACTTTAGGATGAAATTCTAACTTTATTTTTAATATACCAATTCGACCAAAGTCACTTAAGGAATAATTTGCATAAGTTTCGGTGAAAAAGTCGGTAACTGTCAAAGCATATGAATTTTTTTGTGGGGAAACTGCGCAAAACTGCTAAACGTACTATTGCGGGAATAAACATCATATCTAATGTTTATTCCGTATAGGGAACGACCAATCAACTGCGTACTAACCTTGTTTATGCAAATTTTGTTACGTGACTTTGGTCTATTGACCCCACGTAGAACGTAATCAAATTAGGACTTGTAGAAATTTTAATTATGAGTTAACTAATTGCGGCAATATGGTACCATATAAGGCGTCGTAATTAGGCATTATGACTCTAATTAGGGCATGCTGCTATTAGAGTGTTTTCTAATAAGGATTTGCCATAATTAGGTCTAGTATAGTTCCCAATCAGACACACATTAGGTAAAACATAATTTAATTCGGCTTTAGAGGGCTCTAATTAGGGCGTGATCTTATTAGAGTCAGATAGTCAATTAGACGATGCACTATTAGGTCATATGGCTCTAAGTAGGGCATGTTCTTTTTAGGGCGCATCCCAATTAAGACGTATTTTAGTTCCAAATTAGGCCTTGCACAACAAAAACAAGAGTCCTGATTAGCTCCAAGAGGCCATTTTAATGCGACAGAAAAATATCGAGTAGCATAGATTAGTTTTTTTATGTTATTATTTTTATGATTCTAAGGTCTAATACAGGAATGGGACAGGTAAAACCAAGGACAGGTAAAACCGAAAGTGACGCCATTGAGTTATTTTTATATAACGCAAACACTCTTGTACAAAATGATAATTGCGTTTTTATTGCAATGTAAAGGAAAAAACATAAATTTTCCATGCGAAAACTATGTTTTAAACAAATGAAGAGTATACTAAAAGTTTTACCCGTTCATAAATTTTCCTCTGTTTAGTATATAACACACACATTTTTAGATTTTGTAAATATTTGTGCCAATTTTTTTATAATGTTTACTAAAATGTATCTATAACGTTTTGCTTATAATATCTTTAAAAGGATTTTAAAATATTTTTATATTTAATTTAAAAGATTTAAAAATTTTTTAAAGTTTAGAAATTTAAAATTTGGCTCTACACAATATTCCAGTGAAGGCGAACTTTTATAAATATTTATATATATTATACCGCCCATATAAGGCAGACCTTTTTATAGGATCAGACAACAGACGCGTATTTGGCAAAGTTGGCGCCATGTCCATTGACGACAACAAATATGTTAATGATAAAAATTTAATCTTTATATATTATTAAGACATAGGATTAAAACAATAAGTTAATATAAAAAACCTTTAAACAGTCCGAGTTGTTTAATTATTAATGATTTAACGTAGTTTATAAATACAAATATATTTTTTGAGCGAGGTTATTCTTGAACGCACGTTTTCCTTAGTTTGTGTGTAGATGGGTTTTACCTGTCCTCGGTTTTACATGTCCTTGGTTTTACCTGTCACACAATCGTCAAATGCAACTTCTTCTTCAAATTTTACGATAGAATTGAATTACCGAGGAGTTTCTTAATAGGAATGAAACGCTTTGTTTATGGTATTTTGACTAAAGTTTGAAAAAATATGATTATTTTATGTCTTTAAATTTTTTTAAATTTATAATTTTTATTTTATTACATAAGTATCGCAGGTAAAAGTTTACTATAAAAATAAAAACGAAAGAAATTTTTGTACATTATACTTATCATACATGGCAATAATTTGAAATTCGCAAATTTACAGAAAAAATGGCAAATCAATCAATCGAAAAAGTTAATCAATGAATTGATAAATTTTTATTGAAAAAATCGATCAATTAATTCTTTGTATCCCGGGGCGGAGAATATCCGGTTAAGCTCTCCTTGAGGTAAAATTTCAAAATCTGCAAGTTCCCAGCCTGAAACAATTAGTTTATTGTTTAAAATATATAATATAACTATAAAAATGTGTAACTCTTGCATAAAAGTGGCGACGGGGTACGCCACTATAATATGGTTTGAAAGATTATTTATTTCGCATAAAGCAGGATACACAAGGCCGATGTTACTACTCGGCACTAAAGTCCAAAAGACGTTTTTACATAAGTAAGCACCAGCCTTAACTGCATAACCGAATATACTAATATTAACAAACAAACAAGATTATTACAATGTAGTGTCAGTGTGTCTCAGTCGGGACTCGATTCAGAGACCTTCAGTATGCAAGACTGCACCACAACCTCAACAAATTATAATAGATTATTTTTTAAATAGGCCATTATAGCACTTATTACAATGGCATTATCGCCATTTTGATTTAATTTTGCGTAGAAAGAATGCATTGCCATAATTTAACTTGATTCTAAAATTCAAATGGATTTATTAATTGGTGTGAGTGAATTGATGGAAAATATACCATTAGAGTGGCGATTAAAATGATCCATTCTGTCTATGCTATATTAATGACATACGCCGTGCCACTTTTTATACAGAAGTTGCACATTTTTGGTTATATTATAAATTTTTCGTATTATTGTCATTTTTTCGTAATAAATATTTTTTACAGTATAATCATCGGAGGTGCAGGAGCGCCACGGGACAATTCATCCCCGCGGCGCCGCGCCAGTCATGATTGTATAACGAGGTTAAATTCAGGAAAGCAGTGCCTTAATAATATTATTACTGTTATTATTATTCTAACACTTATATATTAAAATTGATATTCTTCCTTAAATACAGATTCCTCAGATTCAAAAAGTGGCCCTATTAAGAAATGCAAAAATTCCATCCACGTTTTTTTCTAATTTTATGTATAAATTTTGATTTGAATAAGTTTTTTGTCTAAATAAATGGTGTTTAGCGTGTTAGGCTTAAAAAACTTTTTTCTGCCACTCGTTTTTCAACAAGCCCATAAGGATTTGAGTCGTTGAAATTACTTAAATTTTACTTAAATTAATTTTTAATAAATTAATTTTTATTTATAGTATTTGCAAGAAAAAATCCGAGTAAGAGTAAAATTAAAAGTAAATGAAATTTTAAAAGTCGAGTAAAAGTAAAAGTAAAATTAATTTAAAATCCGTTACTTTTATTATAGGCAAACCAAACGTAGCTGCAACAGTGTGTTCACGTCTTCATTAAACAACTATTTTCTTTTTTTATTTCACAAAATAGGAATTATTCCTAAACTACCATCTAAAGTTGATTTCTACTTCAAAACTTTTATTTTGTGAATTCTAATTGGCTGATACGAATGACGTCAGATTCTTGTGATTTGAGTGGTCACTTAATAAGGGCATTTTTCAGTCCAACGAACAACTGTTCCAGCCACGTTGGGTTTACCTTTAGTTTAAGTATAACTACAATTTTATTTTATTTTTTTCTACAGTAAATTCAATAATTATGATTAAGGCTGGTTGTGTGGGCTGTTTTGTCAGTGGAGTCCGGAATCCTACTGACACTCTCTTAACTTTTGCGGTCAAAAATATACCGCAAACACGTCTTCGTACAGCGCAAACTCACAAATGCGCAAAAAATTCATCACTTTTTCGCAGAATTTTTGCTAAATGTTTGCACCACAAAATCAGTTGCTGAAAAAAAAAAGGAATGTCTGCACTAAGGTGCAGAATTTTGTTTTCACAAATTTCGTCATATTTTGCCACATTTCTTTAAATTTTGCAAATTTTGTCATATTTCGCTAATAATTTTAAGGTTTAAAGATTTCTCGTACTATTTGCTGTCTGTGATTTAACTTTGGTTCCTTGTGAAATTTTATAAAGAAAAGCGACAAAAATTCAAATGTACACAAAGGTCTCGAAGAGGATTTTGAACGGAAAAGGAAGCGATATAAAAACGGACGCCAAAAAATACTTAAAAATTTCTTACAAGATACAATTTTTGAACACAAAACATAAAGTGGTAATTAAAATACGCCGTAGAATAATGCCCCATAGAATAAACTAAATAATAATTTGAGGAGTAGATCTCCATCCAAATTTACTCCCTCATTACACCGCTCCAAAATATTTTTTTTGATTTAAAATTAAACTTTTTTTTAATTTTTAACGGAAAAATGTAGGAATTAAGTTGAGAGGAGACGTGTAGGTTTTGTTAATGGATTTTTGAATTATTAGCCAGTCTACTCCATTCCATGCTGTATTCAATTTTTCATGATAATTGCCATTTCATTTTGTTTTGTTTAAAAATTATTTTCGTAAGAAATTTTAGGATATTTTTAATATGCGGTTTTATTAGCCTCTATTTTACTAATATTATTTTACAAAAACCTCTTCAAGACCTTTCTGTACATTTGAATTTCCGTCGTAATTCTTCAATATGATAACTAACTGGTGAATTTATCAATTTTTAATTAAGGATTTTTTAATGAATGAATTTTAAATGACGTTTTAAAGTAAACTTTCATATCAATTTCATTTTTTTTTTTAAATTTTAACCTTATTAAAAATTTATTTGTTCCTTGTTTATATAAAAATTTGGACATTCTTCAAATATAATCGGCAGATTCTGATTTTCAGCGCGCTAGTGGTAATTTTAAGCGCGCTGAAAAATCTGAAACCCTATCATGATAAAATTTAGCTTGATTTTTAGGTTTTGCTTAGGCTTAGGAAAAGCAAAAAAGGCGTTTAAAACTGTTTAGCTGACTAAAAAAGGCGTTTCCGCTTAGTTTAACCATGTTTTTTCAGCGCGCTGAAAATTAGAAACTGCCGTATAATCTACTTAATTACATAACCTACTTTAAGTATAGACGAACTAACAGTTTAAATCTCTTATTTTTCAGTACAACTAATTAAAATAAAATAGTGTTTTGATAAATCTTAAGAAAAACACGTAAACTTAAAAATTTTGTCATGATAAAACTCATGAGCAACCTGAATCGTGGAATGTAGACCTTAGTTTCCCTAAGCAGGCCTAAGCAAAACCTTAAAATCAAACTAAAGTTTAAATTTAGCTTGATTTTGAGGTTTTGCTTAGGTTGCTTAGAGAAACTAGGGTCTACAGTCCACGATTAGGTTTGTTTATAAGTATTCTCACGATAGTTTACATGAAAAATATGGGATTTAAACTGTAGGTCTATACTTAAAGTAGTCCATGTAATTGAGTGGGTTATACTTGAAGAATGCCAAAAATTGTTGTAGTATTAAATTACAATCTAAAGAATGTCTCCCATTGCCTCCTCTACGCTGTCATACTGGCCAAATTTTTCAAATTTAAATTTTAAAATAAATTTGTACTTTCCAAAGTTTCTTTGAAATTTTTACCTTTTTGACAAATTTAATTATTCTGTTTAGTTAAAAAAATTTTAGTGTTAAATTACAATGTTTACGGCATATTATGAGAATTTTTATCCAAAATAACGTAATAAAACTGTCTCAACGAAATAACCACAAAATTATAAACGTCACACTGTATGCAAACTTTTTTGCGCATTGCGCAGAATCAATTTGCTTGTTTGAGGCGAAACAAACAATTCTGCTATGCACGCAGAATTTTCTTCATAAATAAAATCGCAGGCTTTTTTTCGCATGTTCTCTGCGCAGAAAAATTTGCGGTTTTATTTGTGGAGAAAATTCTGCGTGCATAGCAAAATGTTGGTTTCGAATCAAACGAGCAAAATGATTTTGCGTTGTGCGCAAAATTTTGCGCAAAATGAAAGGAAAGCAACGACATTTTTTTAAAATTTTCATCACTGTTGATCGTAGGTGATGCGAAACCGCTATACGGGACGGTTTAGCAACGCGGGGCCGCGCCGACTATTACAAGAAAACGTGGAAAATTTAAAAAAATCACAATATTCCTCTTATTTTTAATTTAGGTTCCTGTTATCGATTTACTTATAAAAAAATTAATAAATTTTTGATTGAATAATTTAATCATGTTGTTCAAAATTTGAAAAAAAATTAAAAATCCCCATAAATGCTCAATAAAAGTCTTCTGGCAACTATGAATTTGTCTGCCAAAGTCTGAAATAAGGCGGAGCTCTTGAGCTCGGAGCTCCGGAGTACTTTCATGCTTAACACTTACCGGGCGCGACGACGCACGTCAACAAGGAATATCCGCAATCCCCCGGCAAGACTTCGGTTGTGAAAATGCTGCTGGCCGGCAGTGTGCACTGAAGTTTGGAATTCTCGTGTTCCATCACGTCACCCAGAATCACCGATGTCATGGCTGTGGCCGAACCTTCGCCGACTGACAAAATATGAACCTTAAATGGGATTTTCTTAATTTTATCTCGTTTATTTTTATTGTATAAAATTATTAATTTTAAACAGTCGCTAAATTCAGATCGCCAAAATAATGCTAATCAGTCTAATGATGTTCCTAGCCTTCAATATCGTGCTCCAAAACTTCGGCCATCTTTAATGGAAAAAGCTTTAAATCTTCGCAGCTCAAATCTTTAAAGCTTGCTTAATTTCAAATTATAAAGTCAAGGATCATAAAGCGTGTGAATTCTCAGTAAAAAATAAACAGCGAGAATTGAAGGAATAAGGTTTTAACACTGGAGTATTTCTGATAGAACAAAGACATGCTAAAAGATTCCTCAACACCTTGTTTGCTTGTTCCTAATATTATGTAACGAATTTTAAAAAATTATTAGCCGTGTCGATAACGTAAAAAATGCTCCATACAAAATTATAGAATTAAAAATTAACAAAACGAGCATAGGGTTTGTTTTAAAAATTTTTCATTTTGCATTTCAGTAATTTATTCGAAGTTTGTTTAAATTCTGTCCTGATTAAATAAAATAAAATATATCCGCAATGTATTAATTTAAATATTAACTACTAAACTAAAATCTAAACTAAACGAAAGTTTATAACAGAAACAAACAAATATTGAATAGTATTCAATCGTGCCAAAGCTGAGTTTAAAAGAGTTTAAATAAAAATATATTTGTTTAAAAAAAATTTAACAAAAAAAACTAAAAATATAAAATTAATAATTTTTACCTTTACAGGATCTCCTCTTATCCAAAAAAATATTTCGTCCGATTTTAATCGCCGCCACTGACCCAATAAATCTTTTTCCATCAAAACAAAAATTGAAGTAACTGCCTAAAAAGAAACCAATCAAAAACTTTTACAAATTCCCTGATTATCAATTGAACAATGAATTTTATTTTTAGCAAATAAAAAACTTTATTATTCTAGGACTGTTCATTACAAAAAAAATTTACTTCCCTTTTATTTTTGATTATATTTATCGTTGGACACACAAAACCTTAATAGCTAAGAACGCTTGCAATGCAGAGGATGATATTTTCCGGGAATGGTTTGCCAGCTACTATTGTTGTAAATACAAAAAAATTAGAAGTTAAAAACTGCTTTTTTGATCTAAATTAATTAAATTGATTTTAGGCAAATTAAATCTAGCTGACCTTAATCATTTATAGAATTGAGTAGTAACAAAATAATTAAGATTTTTTAGCAAAAACGGGGTAATATTAAAAATTAATTACTATATTTTAACACTTATTTATCAAATTTGGAACAAAAATGCAATTTTTTAAAGATTAAAGTTGACTAAATTTTTTTGTATTTTAAAAAAGCGGTATTAAAAAATCTGCGTTCCAATTTACTTTTTTTTAAAAATGTCATATCCGCAGAACCTTAATTAGTCATGTTATGTCCCCATACCAATGTATGACGTCAGTTTAATATACTTTAATCATAATATTTATTAAAATAAAGTATTTAATTTTAACCTTAAATTGCTTTATAGTTAAATAGCCTAGTAAATGTTGCAATTAATCAAGGTCAGCTGAGTGTAATTTTCCTACAAATACCTACTTAAATCTAAAAGTAGTGAACTAGCTAATTCATTCCATACCTTAAAAATAAAATATATGATACAAGTAATTAGTAAATTAATGAAGTAGTTAGCAAACCAATATTTTAAATAAAAAAACGTGTATTATAATCAATAAAATATAAGGTACACTTTAAATGGTAGCATTGTTTTTTGCATATTAGTTTTTTTAAACTTTTGTAACTTACTAACGGAAGAAACAAAATAAATACCCTAACCCTTTCCTGTGATCGTATTTTCCGGTTACAGCGGTGAAACCTTCGTTTTAAGGTGGCGGTATTTTCTTCTAACCATTATGGTATGTAAACCTTACCGCGGTAAACTCTATGTATCACCTAGGTCATACCTAGGTGTTACCTAATAATTTATGTGTAATCTGTACACAGGGAAATCGTTAGCAAATTGAAATAGTTAAAGCTGTACGGTAGCAATATGTAAATTTTATATGGATACAGTGTATAAAGGACCACCTAGGTACGACCTAGGTGATACTGCGGTGAAGTTTACGTACTACAATGGTTAGACGAAGGTTTAACTGCGATGATATGAATGCGAGGGTTCACCGTTAAACACGTTCCTTTTTTTAATAACTATATTGCTATGAAAAATTGCTTCTGTTTATTGAAGTATAATAATATGAAGTGAGAACATCA
>JASAMX010008896.1:0-20708 GCA_030248175.1 Microlaimidae sp. YZB2_3 | reverse complement strand
ACAGCGACCAGCCAGCCGTCGGAGATCAGCTACATAATCCAGAATGGATTTACGAACATACTGTCCTCTGCGGTTGAAGTTAAAACGTTTAGTTATCAATAAAGTTTTAGGCTGGAAGTGCAGTTTAAGGGCACCAGTAAGTTCAGAAAACGACAGTGTTTTAAGTGAAGCAGGGCCCTTCATATCTTCGCCAAAAGTCCGTAGGTCTTGGGTGTAAGGAGACTAAGAAATAAGTTCCGTTTTGCAGTTTCATCAGTAATAGAGTTTATCTCCAAAAACGACTGTTCAAACTCTCCAAAAACCGCGGCCAACTTTCTTCTTCTGGATTAAAAACACCGGGATGCCCGTAATAAGCAATGGTGCGGGCCTCAGTAGCCATAATAATGTCACTGCTAACACAATAAGCCACAGATGTCGTAACAATTCACAAGAAGTTAATTTATCGCTGCGCCAAAATGTAATGTATGCAACTGGAAGTAAAACAACACACGACTTTATTATGAATCAACCATCTACTAAACTACGCATAAACAACCCCAGTAGGTTTGCAACATTCTGATTAAATCATAATTTCGCATATTACAGTGTAGTTAGGGCCCAAGCAAGAGAGAACGGTTTGCTACTGCTTTAAGCTATGAATCGTTCACTATTTATGTTATTCAGTCACATATATTATAATTATTATAAGGTATATTCCAACGATTACACACATATTTCCTAACTTTTTAGAAAATTTTAAAATACCGCCAAATAACATTGTAGAAGCGACGCATCCCCCTCCCCTTAACTAAGCTCCGCCCGCAGAAATACAAAAATCAATAAATTACTATGTTAAAGTACGTCTTGAGTCTCGAAAAGATAATTAGGTGCGTTTTTTAACGTTAGGTGCGAGTTTTTGAAACTCGCTTCTGAAAATATATTAACAAATACTACTGAAAATACATGTTGCAATTGATCTTTTGGAAGCAAAAGCAGTCATAACTTGTGCAATATTAAGGTGATTTTAAAAACCAACCTATCATTTATGGGTGGCGGAAAAAAAAAACACCCGTGGCAAAGGCGAAAAAAAAGCACCCGTGCGCATAGCGGAAAAAAAAGGAGCGCATGACAAATATCGTACAGTGACGTTTATTTATTACGTTATAAAGTATGAAATTATTGTGTTATAACTTATAAGTATTAAGTTATAAGTTATTATGAAAGCTAACTTAAATATTCAGTAGCGTGCATTAATAGCTTATAACAAAGAAATAAATTTAAAAGTATTTGCAAAGTACATAAATGAAAAATCAAACAAAATTGATTTTAATCAATTGTGCTTATTGCGCTGGATAATAAATGCTAATAACTGACAAGCAAAATCTGTTTTAGCTTCAAATTTCGATGACCTTTAAATACGCGATTTTTATATTAGTATTCACAATAGTAATATTTGAGCAATTTTTTTACACACCCTTTAATTTGAGTTGCAAAATTTAGCAGCTTCTAACCGCGCAGTGACTTAACCCATTTAATATAAGCAAGAATATATAATACAAGAGAATGTCCGACTGTACACTAAATTTTTGACCAAAATTTTGCGAGAAAAGTCGCACTTTTGATTTTGTGTGCGACTTTTCTCGCAAAAATCCGCCATTTTCTGCTAGTTTTTCCGCGCTGCGATTTTTAACACAGTGTTAGTTTTCTCGCAGTGGGGACTGCGACTTCTTTCGCACTCTATGCTGCTTTATTCGCACTGCGATTATTTTCGCACTGCGAGTCTGGCCGCGCAACAAAAAAAATACAGACGCTGGTAGTCATTTTCAATGGAGTAAAACACTTTGAAACTTGTTTTATTTAATTTTAAAACGTTGGAAAGTTACTTTATTTTATTAAAACTAAAAACTTTTAACATCTTAAGGTAAAAAAAAACGACTTTTACTCATTTAAACACAAAATTTTTGCTCCGCTTTGTTTTTATTTTTTTTTGTTGTGCAGCCCGACTCGCAGTGCGAAAATAATCGCAGTGCGAATAAAGCAGCATAGAGTGCGAAAGAAGTCGCAGTCCCCACTGCGAGAAAACTAACACTGTGTAAAAAATCGCAGCGCGGGAAAACTTGCAGAAAATGGCGGATTTTTGCGAGAAAAGTCGCACACAATTTGAAAGTGCGACTTTTCTCGCAAAATTTTGGTCAAAAATTTAGTGTACAGTCGGACATTCTCTTGTGTTATATATTCTTGATATAAGGGAAAGAGCGCTCCGCGCTCTTCCCTGATTGCTAATAAATTTTAAGTAATTTAGTTTTTCATGTTTTTTTTTGGATTTGCTTTGATCGATGAAACTCTGCATGAAACTTTTTTAATAAACGTTCTGTTGTAACAACTTAATAAAAAATTTCTATGAACGAATAAAAACAAGAAGCTTTTTATAATCTTTTTTTGGACACATTAATTAAATTTAATTCAAAAGCCTTCTTTTTGAACATACGCTAATTATTTTTTACACACTTGTTACGTAATAAATAACATCCGGGGATTAAGAAAACAAAAACAACAGCTGGCTGTGCCTACTGAACTTTGGGCGAGTAAATCGATTTTTTTTATTTATGCAAATATTTTGCACAAAAAGACTGCACGCAGGAAAATGATACAAGTTGATGAATGTATTTTCCGCCAGGACTAAAACGAAGCGGGACTCAAACGAAGCAGGACTAAAACGAAGCGGGACTAAAACGAGGCAGGACTAAAACGAAGCGGGACTAAAACGAAGCGGG
This sequence comes from Microlaimidae sp. YZB2_3, assembly GCA_030248175.1. Taxonomy (NCBI): domain Eukaryota; kingdom Metazoa; phylum Nematoda; class Chromadorea; order Desmodorida; family Microlaimidae; species Microlaimidae sp. YZB2_3. Next base: position 17,955 of record JASAMX010008896.1, on the reverse strand, counting down.
ACTAAAAAGTAGCAGATTCCTAGGTTTCCAAATTATATTATAATCGTTGAAATCGTTTGAAGTTGCGAAACAGCAACCTTTTAAAGTTTCAGTAACTGTATTCGGCATTCATAAATTCTACTAAACTAGCGTTGGCAAAATTTTATAATTTACATGTAATTTACATGAAAAAAACCGGAGTTGTAAGGGCCATCTACGATTATAGTAAAACAACGTCGGTTTTCAGAAAAGTCTGTAATAATTGTTTTTAGAACATTATTGCAGAAATTAATAAAATAATAACGTTAAAATCTTCAAAAACTACAAGCAAAAAGTTTTATACATAATACTGATAACGTAATGAATAAACACCCTTGCATAACATTTGTCGCGCGCTCCTGTCGGGTGCTTTTTTTCCGCCTTGTGCACGGGTGCTTTTTTTCCGCCTTTGCCAAAGGTGCTTTTTTCCCGTAAACTCATTTTATTTGTATTTAATCGAACAACACAGTAAGTAAGTGTTGTTTTCAGAATATCATATTTTATTAGCTGTTGTTTGTTTTTTGTAATTGGGATTGCAAAATACTAATAACAACCAATAAATTATCAAATCCCGATAACACCACTGTTTTTTTCTGTTTAAATAATAATAAAATATAGTTTTTTTTAAATTGCCTCAATATTGCGCAAGTTATGACTACATTTGCAAACAAAACGTTTCAAAAACGCGCATTTCACTTTCCACACAAACGCACCTAATTTTTTTTCGAGACTCATGACATACTTTAACAGAGTAATTTATGAGTATTTATTTAATTTATTTAATAATTCAATTTTTGCTTGTAGAGCTTAATTAAGAGGAATGCGTCTATAACTGCATTAATATATTTATATAAATATTGAAATTTTCTTTAAACGTTTTAATTAAAAAATATTAAATAGTTTTAATAGAAATGAGTTTAATTAAAAACAGCAATTTTTCTCCAGGAGTGCTAACTATTAATGGTAACAAAGTTGCAGACAGACACAACTCAATCCAACTATAGTTATGGTTGAATTATATCTGGCTGACGCTGAAAATTAGAATGCAGACCTGAGGGGACCAATTAAAATTGTGCGGTAATGACGTTTTTTTTTTAAAAACAAATAAGAACGCAGATTTTTTTAATTCCACCTTTTCACAAAATATACAAAAATTAACCAACTTTAGCCCTTAAAAATTTGTATTTAGGATACAAATTAAGTAATTTGATCAATAATTATTAAAATACAGTTTTTAATCTTTGTTATTAAGTCGCTTTAGTAAAAAATTTTGAATGATTTTGTTGTTAAATAGTCGATTCAATACTGCAAATATCTGTTCTAAAAAGTAATAATTTTCAATTATTTTAAGTAAAAGTAATTTGAAAAATTTTAATTTAAGTAAAGTAAAAATAAAATATTTTGTGATTTTTAATTTAAAGGTGCGGTGCGGAGTCAAACTTTTTGTCTTTGATTTTGATATTTTTTGTGAAGCCTTCAATAGCCCACAGTAATTTTTTCAACAAAATATCTCCAGTGGTTCAGGAGTTATGACCCCCCTCCCAAAAAATGGCGTTTTTCGAATATTCTGTACGTGAAAGATTGCTCCATGGGTATAAAGATTTAAGTTACAAATTATGCACTCAAAGAAAGCGGCTATTTTCTATTCTAATTTAATACTTTGATTGTTAAGATTGGTGCGGTATTTCTCGAGATATTGCGTTTCCGGTACAAAAAAACGCTATTTTTTGCTAAAAATACGAAATGACGGCAAAAATGTTAAACTTCATCAAATCACTGATGAAGTTTGCCTATAAGAGTATAAGGCCTATATTTAAGACCTATTCTTTAAAGTAAAAGTAAGAGTAAAAGTATAATAAAAGTAATTTTGAAAACAAACAAAACAGCGGATTTCTAAGCTCCAGAGCTCTATTCGATATTTTTGACAATTTTATGTATAAATTTTTATTTAAATAAGTTTTTTTGTATAAATAAATGGTTTTTAGAGTGTTAACGGCTTAAAATTTTTCTTTTCCCACTCATTTCACAACAAGCCCATAAGGAATCTACTCGTTGAAATTACTTAAGTTTTACTTAAATTAATTTAAGTATTTGCAGGAAAAAATCCGAGTAAGAGTAAAAGCTTAAGTAATTGAAATTTAAAAAGTCGAGTAAGAGTAAAAGTAAAAATAAGTGAAATTAAAAAATTGACCAAAGGTAAAAGTAAAAGTAATTCAAAATCCTTATTAGTTTAAGTAAAAGTAACTTTTTACAACACTAGCACCTAACACATAGCATTTAGCACTTATCACTTTAGCGCGATCCGACCATATCTTTAACATGAGTCACAACTTTTCGGAGTCATAGCTATCGCCTAAAATTTTAGCTGTTAGTACAGTGTGAAACGGGCTTACTTCTTCAACACTATTTTTTATTTTATCCGCTATGTTTTTAATTTATTTTTAATAATTTTCAGTGACAGAAAATATATTAATAATTGCAATAAAAAGCGTTTATTATGTTTTTGGAATATGTATAGGTGTGTAGTTGTTTTTTTTTTAATTCGGAGTTTGTAGGTTTTGCCTGATCCTTTATAATTTTAATTTTAAAATTATTCCCCACCTATAAATTTACAAAATTTTGTCCCAAATTACCATATTAAAGTAAATTTTTGCTGCAGCACAATGTTACCGCGGCCAAGTATTTGTAATAATAATAATACTGACGGAACTCTGACATATTGAGTCACAATCAGTTTAAAATCAACGTGACTCTGACCTATAATGTTTACAATATTTGTGTAATAAAAAATAAAAAGAGTCACAGTTGCAAATATTTTATGACGATTCTGACTTATTGTGTCGTAGTAAAAAGGATATTATTGTAAAGTTCGAAGGATAGGAAAATCGTTTGCGCAGTTTTGACCTTAACCCATCTATTTCCGCATATGCAAACATCTTTACATTTTTACTTTGAGATCATTCAATCGATCGCCTTGTGCATTTGAAAACTATAATTGTATAATTTATTTCTGTTTCTATGAATATATTTATATTTGAGTCCCCCGATATGTCTTACATCGTTTTAACAAATAAATAATCTAAAGTAGGGTAACTGACTTAATTTCGGCCACTAATTTAGAGTGTTAGAAAATTGGCTTATTTTTAAAAAAACTAGCACAAAAGTAACTGGATTAATGTTAAATAAAGTGTTTTTGAAAAAGTTTTTTTATTTTTGTTATTCTGCATTATCAACATTTTCGTACAAAAAGTAAATTTTTTGTGATTTTCTTAATTTTTGCTTTGTGTTTAAATTACACCAAATTTAGAACGAAGGACTATGTAACCTTAAAATATCTTCTATTTAAAAAGTTGTTAATTTTCATGTTTTGATATTTTCTTCAAAATCACTTTGCAATGCGTTTAACTAACTGCGCATTTTAAGAATCTGTTAATTTCGGCCACCTTAAAATTTAGGTGAAAGAACCTGCCGTTTTTTGCTGTTTTTAAATATCATTGTACTACCGTATTTATAAAGAATTTTTTGCTTGTTTGACTTTTTTTAAGCCAAAAATAAAAATTCAACAAAAAATACAGGTTGTTAAAACTTGTTTTTTTTTTAAGGTTTTAACGTAACTGTTTAAAGTCTTGCTAATAACTTTTTTAAAGTTTGCGAACGGGAAAAAATTAAGTTATATGTACCAAGAACAATACCTAAGGATAAATTTGCAACCTTTAAAAATTTTTATTGTTCGCTTTGGCAATAGTTATAGCCAGTTTTTTCTAGGTGGCCGAAGTTAATGGCTCGCACCTTAATTTCGGTCACTATAAAAAAAAATTTTAAACCTCCACTGATCTTTAAGCGTAACAGAAATTTTTAAGTTTTGCACTGGAATAACATAAATAGCTATTGTTTGATTTTTTTAGACAAAATATTTTGGGTCGATTGAAAAAACCAGAAAAAACTTATCTAAAAAAATAAAAAAAGGTCAGCTACCTTTTTTTATTTTTATATTAAAAAAGAATTAAGTCAGCTACCCTAAATAATGTTTTATAACTGATTTACCCAAATCCGCTCATTTAGAGGACTGCACTTATAGTGCAGTCCTCTAAATGAGCGGATTTGGGTTTAGTCCTTTTTCTTCACCGTTGAAAGATTTCATGTGTTTTTAGCTTTCCAAAAATATCTAAATTTTACTAATGGGATTCAAACTCGCCAAAATATTGCCGTTTAGTTACTACCAGCCATTTGTCGGTGATCTAAGCACTTACAAATTTGCGTGAACGCGATTTGTGTGTCCGTGTCATGTCATGTATATAGTTTTGTATATATCTAACAATTTAGATATATATAATTTATTACATTACTATTACTTTGTGTTTTGCGAAAGCAACAACCAATGGCTAGCATTAAGGCAATCCTATAACAAGACGATTATTCAAATGAGTCAAGGTTAAAAACTATATATTTGTGACATTGTGTCCCTTCCGTGAAAACTCAAAGTGCAAGCGTTAATAAAAGGTGATTATCTTTCCCCTTTTTTGTCCGGTCTATGGTGTAATGGATAGCACACCAGAGTCGACTTTTGAAGTTACGGGTTCAATTCCTGTCTCGGCCAAATTTTTCAATAAATTTGGCTCTCTAAATTTTTCAGCGCCTGGTTATTTTCACTTCTTTGGGTCGTCACATATTGTTTTAGAATTCTGTGCTTGAACGATGTCCCCTTTGTAATTTTTTTTACTTGGTATGCCAAAAACTAGGTGCACCTTTTTGCTTGATTTAAAAGCCTTAATTTAATTTCAACTGTTGAAACAAATTTTTTTTAAATTTAACAAACAAAGGTCTTACTGTAAAATTTACTATTATATCTATAACTGTTCCTGGTTTATTTTTATATACTATAAAGCAAAGCTTACTATTATTTAAACTTACAATTTTTTTTTTTTGGTCCTAAATATTCTTAAAATGCAGCAGTACATTCTTAAAATTTTCCGCCCACTTTATATTAAATCTTTACAGTTTTCTGACGTATTTAACATGGTTTTAATGTTTATTAGACCCTGTGTTTTTAAAATATCACGTTTTCAATATGTTTTTCTTAAAACAAACTTTCCTAAATCGTTTGCTGCGCTGTATTAATAAATGAATAAATTTTGAACAATAAAAACGAAAAGTAATGTTATGGTGTTTTTTGTTATATTTACCAAACATATTTTTAAGAAATGTTTCTAGCAATATTTTTTAAGTTTTATATTAATTGGAAAATTATTACTTTTATTCTTCATTCAAAAAATTTGCTTATCTTCTACTACTATAAATTTTGACGTTAGTTATAAAAAACACCAATATGTACTTTGTTTTCTTCTCGAATTTTAAAAGTATTATTTGACGAAAAATTTGTTTGATTTGCTAAATATAAGGCGGCAAAATTGGATCATAGTTTTCCTATGAATATATTTTGAAATCCACCGTTTCCTGTATTTTTTGTTTAAAAATGAAGTAAATTATAAAATTTCGTTAGGTTTGGACGGAGCATAATAGTTATTTAACTTTTTTTTATTAAAAATATTCGTGCAGTTTGAAATTAGCCTTTCATAAAAAAGCACATCAAAAAAAACCCCGCATCTTTGCCGAATTTTTTTTCGAAAACTAATTATATTGATTTATGATTTGTCGAGATTGAACAAATGTTTAAATTTCAAAATTTTAGCTACCAATGCTTCTTTTTTGAAAAGTTTCATTTAAACCTGTCCACTTAACGAATTTAATTTATTTAGGGGCGTTACTATTAACATCGTTTTCATTTAATATTATTGTGTCATTTTAATTTGTAGATCTGCTCTATAAACATATACAAAAAGCGAAATAGAGTAACTGACTTAAATTCGGCCATCCTTAATTTCGTGCACCGGCTGTTATTTTCACTGCGCAAAGTTATGAAAAACACTGAGTATGGCTAAATATCATCTATACGTAAATAAAATCTATAGCTGATTTGATTTGATTTGATTATTGCAGTATTGAATCGACTATTTAAGAAAAAAAAACATTCAAAATTTTTAGCGAGAGCGCTTTATTAATAAAAATCAACATCTGTATATTAATAATTATTTATTAAATTACTTAATTTAGAACTCAAATGCCAATTTTTTAAGAGCTAAAGTGGGTTAATTTTTGTATATTTTGTAAAAAGGTGGAATTAAAAAAACTTGCGTTTCTGATTTGTTTAAAAAGTTATAACCGCATAATTTTAATTGGTCTGATCATGTCTGCATACAAATTTAGGAGGCAGCTAGATATACTTTAACCATAATCTACCTATACGCAGTTCATTTCATAACTTTGCGCATACCAAGAATAACCGCCGGTGGCTGAAATTAAGGTTAGCCGATAAGTCAGTTAGCCTAATAGTTTATATTGTCTTTAAAAAAGCTTAAAAGTCTTTTCATCTTTCCAATATTACTTTTGATCCGGTAATTTCAATCAATACAGAAACTAAATAACCTAATATCAAAGGTGGATAATCTAATAAAGGTATGTCACAGCGGTCTGTAGCAGCGTGCATCATAAAATCCAATTCGAGCCGCATGTCCGGCCTAGGGCCGCATGTCCGGCCTAGGGCCGCATGTCTGGCCTAGGGCCGCATGTCCGACCTGGGCCGCATGTCCGGGCAAGGGAGCTAATTTTTCTGCGTTGCGTTCTTGTTATTTTTACCATAGTGGTACTATATTTCTACCCTAGGGCTGGACATGCGGCCCTAGGCCGGACATGCGGCTCGAATTGGATTTTATGATGCAAGCTGCTACAGACCGCTGTGACATATCATAAGTTTTGGTTTTAAATTGATCTAATCTCAATCACATGTTTAAAATTCATTACACAAAATAATTGTAACGTTTGGTTGGACCCCGTTTTTTTAAAAAAACGATTAAGTTTTAAAATTTTTTAATGCAATTTTTTAACCACTTTTGCTGCACTACGTGTTATTAATAAATGTTGAAAAATAATTAAATTTGAGGAACGCGCATTTAAAAAAATTATGGTTATATCTTTTTTTACCGACTACATCAGAAAAGTTTTTGATTGTAATTTTCAAAATCACACATTATTGACATAGAAATACGACAAAACAGGATCTTTTTTTTTCGCAAAATAAACTTTAAATGACGTTTAAGTACTTAAAACATTGTTATTGGCCCCTGTAACTTCTTACTTAAAATGACTTATTTGTTTGTCGTATTAGTTTTTTTAATATTTCATGCATAAAACAAACTTTATTTGTTTTTTGTCTTAAACGGGCCTGAGATAGATATATGCGGGTAAAAATGTCACTTTTGGTGACTTCAAAAATTTTCTGCAAAAAATTTATCCACTGGAGTGCTAAATGCTAAGCTCTCACTGGCAGCAAAAATATTCAAGATTAACGTAAAACGTGGTAAAAATCTGCAATTTTTTACAAAACCTCTAAAATACTTTAGATATGTTTAATTCCCGAAGCAAGGTTCATATAAAAATATATAAAATAAAAAACAGAGGCCTGCTAACGCATTAATTTGGTGCTATGGAGGTATGAAAATTCTCCAACGAGTGAAGTATAATTATAGCATAATCATAAATTTATTTTATATCTGTCATGCTGGCAAATTAAACCTATTAAGCTGACCTCGATGAATTGCAATATTGAATCGATATTTATTTAGATAACAAATAACAAATTTATTTAGATTTTTAAGCAAAATCTGTGTAATATGTATTAAAAATTGATCATTGAAAAACTGTTTAATTTTTAATATAACTGCTAGACATTTGTATTAGTGTTGTCTTCCTTTTTCCTACCTTTTTTTTTGCTATTATAGACATACGCAGTTTTGCAAAAAAAACTCAAAACAATTTAAACAAATTATTTTTAACTAAGCTTTAGCAATATTGAGTTTTTTACATACAAAATATTATATGAATAAAAATTTTGAAACATACACCATTTTAAATAAAAATACATCCACAATCAGTGTGCGAGATCATAATTAACCCTTTCCGATTATTATTGCAATTCAAACGCAAATTGTGTATCGCGTCCGCGTGTTGGGTCTCTGTGAAAAGGACGGCCGAAAATTCAGTGCACGACAACTTAACACTGAGCTACACAGGCTCATTTTCCAATCTGCGCTTAATACGCGGTTTTTGACCTAAAAAATCAGAAAGAGTTAAAAGGACGTTTGGTTTAATTATTTATTAACTATTTTATTAGAAGGAATTTTCATTATGGCCAGTTTGGGCATTCAATTGCTGTGGGTTACGCTTTTGACGGCTTTTTTGTATGCCATAGTTGCATTTTACAAATTTCGCTCGAAAATCAACCAAATGCCCGGTCCCAGGTCCTATTGGATAGTGGGAAACTACCATCAAATCAAAATGGATCCTGTCGGTGAGTCATTTTTTTAATAATAATACTGAGAAAATGCACCGTTAACCGTCGGAGGTTTTCACTCACTTTACGGCCGAAATTTACAAAGCTGGATATACTCGTGGGTCAAGAGCTTAGCCAGGGGGGTTATGGGGGTTGTAACCCCCATAACCTTTTGGGCTGGCGGAGGTAAAAATTTGGGGGTCCTAAGAGAACAATTTTAAAAAATTTTCTCGTGTTTCGCTCCGCTTAGCGCTCGACATATATATATATACCTTTTTACAAATTTTAAGTAATGTTTCTAATAAATTTCAAAGACAATTTTTGAAAATTTTTTCGTGCCGTCGCACGATTTTTAATGTTATACCTTTTTAAACCTAAAATTTTTCAAGTTTAACATAAAAAACAATGCAAATAACAGCAAAAACAATCACGTAGCGCGAAACGCAAAAAATTTTACCTTTTTTAATGTCTTTTTTACGGTATTCTAAAAATTTCGAGTACAACCCGTTACAACCCACAAATTTCTATAAAAAAGTGATAAATTTTTTAATTGGTTTTAGAAAACTAAGGTTGTGTGAAAAGTTGTGGAAAAAATTATTAAAATATATTTTTTAAACAAGTATTTTTTGAACAAAAAAAGTAAAATCTTGCGAATGTGCTGTTTACAAATACCCGCAGCAGGTTCACTGCTGTGACAGCATTTTCTTTTGATAATATTTTAATTTTTTGGTTTTTTTTTCTCGAGAAATCTTATAAAACCCTTTTTATAAATAGCCTAAAGATAAATTCTATCAGGGTGAAAATAACAAGGTGGTAAAGTAACCACTCGTTCTTCGAGAAAATATCACGTGGAAACATGACAGAAACCCCTGACGCAACTTAATAATGATTGGTGGTTACATAACCTCTGAAAACTTTTTTTATTATTTTTATTCTCGCGTGTTCATTCTTTATTTTTTCCTGGCGGCGGGCGGTTACGCCATTAACTTAAGTCTGAAGGATTTTAATTTTAATTTGATTTTTTATAATTGTTATGCATATTTGTTTTAAATACCAGCTAAGGTAATAATCCCTAGTTAAGGGTTAACAAAACTCCTAACTAGGGGGTTAGGGCTTTATTTGCTTTTATTTAAAAGAAATGTGCATAAAATTTTGTGTTAACGGAAAACGACATCTTATAATAAACAAAAGAACTGTCGATAAAACGTTTATTGAATGCATTTAAAACGTGACGTTTCGATTGTTACAAACAATCATCATCAGACGAATAAAACACGAAAACAAAAATTATAAGTTTTAAACTAAAGAAATTTTAGAAATTTTAAACTAAAGAAACTAAATTAATTTTATCCATGTAAAAAGAAGAGTTTCATAAAATTTCATGAGAAAAACAATCAAAATTAAAACGTTATCAAGAATTTCAAACAACATACTAAAAGATCACCTAGTTAACACGCGTTTAGTGAACCGGCGTCAAAATTTTTATTAGTTATCCGATATGTTTTGGCTCATGCTCTTAAGTCTTTTTTAGAATGGTTTGAACAAGCCATAGGGGCCAGCACATGGATGTTCCAACACAGTGGGAAGCGGTTGTACCGGATTTGGCTCACATTCTTCCCCTTCGTAACTATCGGAGGCGCTGAGGAGGCGGAACCCGTTCTCTCCAGCAACAAACACATCAACAAGGGAACTGAATACCAAATGATACGACCCTGGATGGGCATGGGACTCCTCACAAAGTCAGAGCTCATTATTTTTGGTTTTTTTTTTGTAATACTATTATGAAGGATATACACTTTTTCGTTTCCTAATCCATTATTGTCAAGTATGGAGGAGCAAAAAAAGCAGTGCAACATCAGCTCTTCCAATTTTAGGCTGGAATGGGAAATATTAAATCAGAGAGCGTTGTGTTTAGCTGCTGTAACCGTTAGAAGGAGTAAATATCGTCGTTACTACGGCAAAATATGCCACTGCAATTATAAAATACATGTAACTGTGATTCATTCTGTAGTTAATAGGGTCCTGTTTTAAATTTAAAATGAGTCACAGACACACATATTTTATACGAACAGTGGCTCATTTTGCCGTAGTAACGACGATATTGAGGTCTAGAAAATACGTTCGCAACTGTTGACTGTCTTTTATTTTTTGCAGCAAAAGTGCGAAACTATGTAGATTACGGCGTGCCCAATCAGCAGTGCCTTCGCTCACTTCGCTTTATTCACTGCTGTGAAGTGAGCAGTAGTTTGTAGCAGTATTAGCAAAAATATATAATACTATATAATATATTAAGGAGAAATATGCCACTCAGTCTCAGGAGCGAAACGATTTGGTGCCATTTTTTGAGCACTGCCATTAATTCTTGTGTGCATAAAATGACAAAACAACTGTTCTTATTGAGGCATGTGTCGTGTAAATGGGCACTGTTCAAAATGTAGCGTAGTAGCAGTGTTTTTACGCATATCCTAGCATGCTAACTCGAACGCACTGCTTTTTGAAGCACACTGTATTTTTTTAGCAATCTTATGCGCATATATGCACATATACTGCACATTACATGCCACAACCGCGGGAAACAAAAAAAAATAAACCCACTAAAAAACCAGTACTTAGTTTTTACATTGTACACAAAATACAAACCTTTAGTATAGACATAAGAAAATAAAATCCAATGCAATACATAAATAAATCTTTTTGTGTATTGCATTGGATTTTATTTTCGTATGTCTATACTAAAAGTTTGTATTTTGTGTTTAGTGTGCAAACTAAGAGGTGGTTTTTTAATGGGTTTATTTTTTTTCCTGCGGTTGTGCCATTTTATGTGCAGTATATACGCATATATGCGCATAAGATTGCCAAAAAGGGCAAGCACTAAAAAACACCTACTACACCTACTACACCTACCACACCGACGGACCTAAGCAACCTAAGCAAAACCTCAAAATCAAACAAAACATTAAATTTAGCTTGATTTTAAGGTTTTCCTTAGGTTGCTTAGGCAATTTTTAGTAACAAGAGAGGCTTTCACCCCGCGGTCGGTCCGTCGGTGTAGTAGGTGTAGTAGGTGTAGTAAGTGTCTTTTAGTGCTTTCCCCAAAAAGTACAGTGTACTTCAAAATGCAGTGCGTTTGAGTTAGCATGCTAGGATATGCGCAAAAACACTGCTACATTTTGAGCAGTGCCCATTTACACGACACATGCCTCAATAAGAACAGTTGTTTTGCCATTTTATGCGCACAACACTTAATGGCAGTGCTCAAAAAATGGCACCAAATTGTTTCACTTCTGGGACTGAGTGTCATATTTTTCCTTAATATAATATATAGTATTATATATTTTTGGTATTAGTAGACGAGCGAGCGCAGCATTAAAAATTCAAGAACAAACCAATTAAGAACCCCAAATCCCAAATCGTAAGACCTTGTAAAAACTTTGGTTATATCGATCGTTAAGAACGAGGAAATTCAAAATCTGTTGATGAATTGGATTAATAATTATTTATAATAAGTAGAAATTGAAAAGTAAATTAATTTTAAATCCTCGAGTTACTAGGATAATTAATTCGATATATTTAGCAAAAAAGTCACATAAAATTTAATTATCGCAGTTTGTTTTTGTTTTTTGTTTTATTGAAAATTAATCTTTTTAGTACCGGAGAAAAGTGGCGAGCGAGAAGAAAAATTCTGACGCCAACATTTCACATGGAAATTCTGAAGGATTTTGTCAAAGGTTCAGCGTTAGCTAAAAGATGCTTACGTTTCAACGTATATATTAGATTCAAAACGGGTTACATTATTTCCATTGACGTTTCTTTAAACGCACATATAAAAGTTCTGCACATACATACACAAAATTTTTAAATTATTCATTAGTAGCTTTTGGGGGACGATGTTGTCGAACAATACACTAAAGTTGTAAGCTTTGTAGCTGGGTTCTAGAATTTAGGCTTAGGTTCACTTGGGATACAAGAAGCTGAGAAAAGAAAAGCCTAAAGCCTGCTGGTAAAATCTAGCTATAGAACCGGTGAAGGAGTTAAGCTTCCTGGCAGGCTAAACCTTGCCTGCCTCTAGGTTAGCTTAAAGAGTGCGCTTTAGCTTCAACTGGGGTGTAAACTGCGTGATTCTAAAACTGCTCAGTTTTAAAGTCTTCTCGACTCCAACAACGACCCACATTTAAAATTACATACATACACAAAATCAGAGACAATCACGACGACTGGAATTTTTATTTCTAAATATTTTAAAGTTTAAGACTTAGATTTATTTCTGCTTAGGGTTCGTATTTTAATCAACTTTGTTAAAGAAAAATTTTTTTCTGTAACGAAATCAAAGCCGTGCTAAAAAATCAATACGTCTCATAGCAGCGACAGTTACAACAGCCTTAAGGCTGGTTCACACTTATGACAAAACGTCCTTTGGACAAAGTCCAAAGGACAATTTTAGAAAATCCAAAATGTCCTTTGGACAAGCCAAAACGTCCTTTGGACTTTTTCCTTTGGGCGAAGTATGAACGCTACTTAGAATTTGTCCTTTGGACAAAGTCCAAAAGACAAAATTCAAACGGAAAAGTCCTAAGGACAAAAAGTATGAACACGTTGTCTTTTGGATTTTGTCCTTTGGACTTTGTCCTTTGGATTTAGTCCTTTGGAAAAATTTTGATTTTTGGACTTTGTCCAAAGGACGTTTTCCAAAACGTCCTTTGGACAAAGTCCAAAAATCAAAATCCAAAGGACGTTTTTACGCTGTATTTGTCCTTTGGACAAAGTCCAAGGGACTTTTGTCCTATGGACTTTGTCCAAAGAGCGTTTTGTCATAAGTACGAACCAGCCTTTACACTCCGTGCGCCTATTTTGAATCGAAAGCCGAAACTAACCTTTCTCTTTCGTGGAATAGACTAGATTGGCTCTAAAATTGCTTTATGTTGCTTGCAAATCCTCTCCATAATCAATTTTACAAAACAGTTTGAGGTCAATACAACTAAAAATATGTCGTTGGTACCACGATAAAATCTTAACTCTACTTTTCGACTTTTCGATTTTTTACCGATTAAAATTTATAAAAAATATTTTATAGTAGCACAAATTAAACAAAAACATTACCATAAATAAATTACGGATTTTTAGCTGTCTACCAGAATATACTCCCAAATTATAGCCAATCCAATACCGGTATTATACATACAATAATAAGCATGTGTGAGTTAAGACCTTTTGACTATCATAAACAACAAATCAAACAAAACTTAAAACCCAAGGTCTTTTTGAACGAATATTTTTTTATGATGAAAAATTGACGAAAAACGAATTTATTAGTTCATGCCCTGAAAAAAATATATAAATTTAAAAAGATGAGCGGCTATACTTAAAATTGTTGACCAAGATATTGCTAGAATAGTTGTTGCACATCTGCAATTTTTTGCGAAGTTAATTTCAGTGAAATCAATATTGGTTTTTTTCGTGGAATGATATCTCGTGAATACACAAAAAGTCGGCATACAGTATATAATGTCAAAATTTTTCCAGTCTCTGGAAAAATGTAGATACTGTGTTAAAAACCACTGAGTATGAGAATCAGCAGAACTTGATGGCTTTTTGCTATAAAACTCGCATATTGCTTTAGCGTATGCGAAAAAAATTTTTCTTGTGTAGAATTTTGGTCGAAAATTTTGTGTACGGCTGTTTAATTTTCTGAAATATATATTATTGGTACAACCATGAACACATAACACTAGGAAATTTTCGACTGTACACTAAATTTCTAAACAAAATTTTGCTAGAAAACTCACACATGCGCCAAGAGCGTCTTTTTGTTGTGCATACAGTGTAAATAATCACAGTGCAAAAAAAGCAGAATTGAGTGCAAAGAAAGTTTTAATTTTTTTGCAAGAAAACTGCATAATTCTGCGTTGAAAATCGCTGCGCGTTGAACTACAAGAAAATGGCAGATTTTGGTGAGAAAAAACGCACAAAGTTTCGTCTGTGTGAATTTTCTAGTAAAATTTTCTTTAAAAATTTAGTATACAGTCGGACATTCTTTTGTAACCACCATAAGTATCTATTCTTGCTAAACTTTTGCTTACGTTGAATATATTTCCAATAGTTTTTAACCAACAAACTAGGATTTTGATTGGGAAGTTGCGAAAAAAAGCAGACGGACGTCCTTTCGACATTTACGATTACATTACACGGTGCACACTGGATATAATCTGTGAAACGGCCATGGGACAAAATATTAACGCACAGGATAACGAAGATTGCGATTATGTAAAGGCGACCTACAGGTAAAAATAGAAATAAATTCTCTTCCCACAAATTCCATAAATACAGAAATCATTAATTTTAGCTCCTGCGTAGAATTTAAATGATCAGGCAATTTCACTGATAACATCTATTCACAGCAAAAAAGATTTTCGCTCTATTTATGGTTGACAAAAGAAGGATTTAGGGTCGATGAAGCCGAGGGAACTTAGAGCTAAAAATGGAGTTTTTAAAGCCATAATTGGGGAACTTGGAGCTGTAAGCTATGAACTTGGAACCAAAAGTAAAAATCGCTAAAACGTTTACCTAAACTTAAGCGGAGCGGAGCCCTAATCTAAGCCCAAACCAATTTTTCTTAAAAGCTCCAAGTTCCCATTGCTCGTGGGTTCAAGTTCCTAAAAATTTCAGATGATTAAAAGTTACAGTACCTGCTTGTGGCTCTAAATACCCCGTACAAAAAAAGCTTCGCACCTGATACACTCCAACGATAGGAATAATGGCAAAACTAAAAAAATTAAACAGTTGAGATTTATGTTGATTTGTTAAACAATTTTTTTATGAAGTAGTAGTCTGACATAAACGGTTTTCATTTGGTTTCTTTTTATTGGCATTTTCCCTTAAATCTGCTAAAATTCCAACTAATGCTGACAGCTGTTTTGTTGGTTTTTACAAAAACACTAATAATCTGGTGTGTGCGAGTTTTTTATACTTGATCCAATAACTGCACATGCCAGGTAAAGAGCTACAGTTAAAACAGTGTTATTAAAAATCAAATAAGTTTTAAAATTAAATTAAAAAAACTCTTACAGAGTCAACGATTTAATTCTGGAACGGCAGCATCGGCCCTGGCTCTGGTTGGACTGGACGCATTGGTATTTCGGAAATGGGAAAGAGTTCAAATGGTGTTGCGATGTGGTTCACAATTTTGCGCAAAAAGTAAACAGTTATTCCTATTCCTGACTTTAAGAAACTTTAATTGGGAGAATTCTTCTCCGGCGCTTTTTAATATGGTGGTCGGGGTCAAGACTTTCCGGAAGGTGTAGAGTCCGTTGAAATCATTTGACTAATTTTTCCTTAAAAGTACCTAGACTTCACAACAACAACACGAAAACCTGAAATACAAATAAATAATATAAGAAATTAATAATATAATAAAGTTTAAAGGTAATAGACGAAAGAGTGGCGGAGCTGAAAAAAGAAGGCGGGGTGGCCGACCGTCTGAACAACAACACAAAAACCTGGAACGGGAAGCAGCGAAAAGCCTTTCTGGACATGGTGTTGGATATGGTGGAAAACGGCGATATGCCGCTAGAAGACGTTCGATCCGAAGTGGACACCTTTATGTTTGGGGTGAGTAAAAGAAAATAATAAACAAATAATAAAAAATATGATAAATTTCAACTGCCACATGCTTTCAACGGGCCTCTCTCAATCATGCTCCTGGTTTTTTAATCATTACAAAATTTATGTACTGGACAGTGGACACCAAGTACTCTGGGGACACCGCAGAGTGAGTTCAAATAAATAATCAAATAAATACTTGTTTGTAGCAAATGATACACTGGGTTTCTAGTAAACTTTGTAATGAATGAGAAAGCAGTAGCTATTTACTGGTGTTTTATTCACTACGGACTAGTAAGACCAGTAACATGAATGAGTGAGTAAATGTTTTTTCTTCAAAAATCAGTTTGTCTTATGTCGCGTGAAGTTTTTGGTGGTCACAAACGTAAAATTTGGCAACGAAACAAAATTAATAAACCACCTTCCGACTTCAATTAATCTTAAGAACTTAAAAGCTTAACAATATGTCCTAAAATTAATAATAATTGTAACAAAAAATGGCCTTTTATATGCAATGCATTTAAAGATGCAGTATACTAAATCATAGTGTATTTTTTATTGCTGTTTAATTAATAGTATCAGGTCATACTGAGAAAAAAATTGTATTACATCAAAAATTAATTCTCAACGGTTAACAAGTTATTGTTAACAAGTTATAATTGCAAAAAGTAAAACTTAAAGAAGTGAAATCTCTTTTTTATACGCAGTTCACTTTTTTTTAAAGTAAAATTTTGAATAGCTAACTGATCGTACCAGAATAGCAGCAAACAAAAACACACCAAAAAACACACCGAATATAAAACACAAAATTAAAATTTTTTTGAATTGAATCAAATTTAAAACTAAAGGTTTTTGGTACCCTAGCATGATTTCTATTAAGTTTTATTAATATCCGTCCAATAAAAAAATTTTCTTTTAAAAAATGGTGTATAAAAAATGTGGCGGATGGCGTTGAGCAGTTTAGGTCAACTAAATTAACAATATTAGTTCATGTCTTAAGTAGTCACTACACTCGCGTTCAATCATGGTTCCATTTCAATTTAAAACATTATTAAACTATACTAATGTATGCGCTGTAATCAAATTACAGTAGCCCGCGCCTGTCGCCGCGCGTGTCAAAACAGTCGCTTATAACAGTGCGTGCGCTCCACGCGGTGCGTGGGCCCAATGGGTTTCGTAATTATTGTTTTGCGCTTTATACTTGGAGACCAGTCGTTACCTACCTGAAACGGAACCCTCGTTGGCAGTACCCGCATAGGTATTTATAATTTATTACCTTTATTTTATCCGATAATTTTCCCATTTGAGATGCCAACCGCTTTAGTTGGTCTTGACCAACTTAGGTAAGGAAATTGTGTTAAGTGGAGAGTTCGCAGGGCTGTCTGTGAACTCTCCTTGAGATAAGGCGGCATTTTGGGAAGTGTATTGGTGGAAGTGGCTACGATCGTGGGTACAGGTATTAAATAAGGAATTTTGCACAAATTTTGCATAAACTGTACAAGTTGTACGTAGTTTTAATTAAGTTAAATAGGTTACATAAAACCCTCAGTGGCGTTTCGTCAAGGACAACCACTGGTTTCGTAAAAATATCATTTTATTTTTCAATTGGTAAATTTCTAAAAGCTTAATTATTTAAAACTAATTCAAATTTAAGCCTCTAACTGAATCAATCAAAAATAGAATTTTAAAAACTTATAAATTTCTGTAATTTTTCTCTAAATGTAATTTGTGTTTTTAAAAGCTAAAGCA
The DNA here is from genome assembly GCA_030248175.1 of Microlaimidae sp. YZB2_3. NCBI lineage: Eukaryota > Metazoa > Nematoda > Chromadorea > Desmodorida > Microlaimidae > Microlaimidae sp. YZB2_3. The sequence continues at coordinate 206 of JASAMX010008896.1, read as the reverse complement.
GTTTTTAAAAGGCTAAAAGTCATAGCCTTAGCGTTTCTAAACGCCTAAAAATAGCCTTTCCTTTTTATTAAAACAAATTGCTCAAGTTGCTCAATGTGTGCAAAAAGTAATCTATTCTTTTGTTCGCCGCAACGCGGTCTGTTGCGCTCCTAAGTAATCGCTCATAAATAAACGTTTTGTGTAATCTGTTGTGTAACCTATTTATC
>JASAMX010008895.1:0-26873 GCA_030248175.1 Microlaimidae sp. YZB2_3 | reverse complement strand
AACAAAAAGAACAATTCTATAAATAATCAAATATTATTAGTAGAATTTTTAAAAGTATCATTCGTTCAAATTTATTGCGGCTGCTTGCGGGGAATTTTTTTCAGTTTTTCCCCATTATATTTTTTTCCAAATACAACGCAAAGGAATTAAAAAAGAAAATAGTTGCAACTTAATTTATTAGCATTTTAAAAAAACAAATAATAATCGCGTTTACTTGGTGAAAAAAGAAAAAAAAAGAATTACAATTATCCCTAATATTATTCATCACAGTTGCCAATACACCACAGGCTCTCGTCTCTACCACATTTGAACTTTGTGTATGGTTGTTTATTTTATGTCAAATAAAAACTCAATCAAGGATACCGTTAACAGCTGCTAAATGTATATAATATAAAAAAATTACTAATTTTATTTAAATGAATTGATTACAACAATTTGTTATTTTTTTATTTTATTATTTTAGTTTGATAGCTACTAATTAAAGAATCATTAATTTTGGGAGTCCGGAGTGGGCGATTAAATCCGGATTTTGGGAGAGGAGATAAAAATCAGAGAAAGTTTACTACATTTTTTATCTCGAGAGCATTTAACTCATATGATTTTAACTCATAGTTATTTTTCAAGGAAAAATAAGTAACAGAAACGCCTAATATAGTTTAAAATGCAGTTTTTATTGAACTTTTAGGTTTTTTACAGCTTAAAACATTATTTTTGACCTTCAATCTTAAGCTTGGCAGTACTTACACGACAAAATTCGTTTTGAAGGCATTTCCCCACTTTTAGGGAAGTTAACCTTTTTTTTCCAATTTCCTGGTGAGATTAAACCTCCTTTCCTTATTTGAAGGGATTTAACTCTCCTTAAGTTTTCCACCAGTTGCCATGAACAACAGTGAGCATGTCGTCGTTACTCTGACACAAAGTGTCACAATCATTATTAAATCAATGTGACTCTGACTTATTTTGTCTATTTTATTTGTGTGTAAAGATACAAAAAGAGTCACAGTTATGAGCATTTTATGACGCTTCTGACTTATTGTGTAAGACCAACTACGATATGTAAAGAGAATAACGGTGTCAAGAATGTAAAATGCCTGGAAATTGATCACTTTGTTTTTGTTTGGTGCAATCTGCTGTGAATCTCAATTAATTGGAGTGTTTACTGCAGGGGACTTAATCTATTTTAAAACCGTGTGAAGTAATATTTTAATCTGTTAAACTGCATAAATGTTTTGTTTGCTGCTTATAATGTATGGTGACACAATTTTCTAGCAAGCACGCTAATTTTTTTGTGTAAATATGAATACGACATTTTAACGTAAATCAATGTTAAGACGGATATTTAGCTGCAATTATGTGCACGAATTAAAAAAAAACAGCAATTTCCAATATGAAATTTTAGAATTATTTAAAAAATAATTTTTCAAGCAATAATATTTTAAAATAACAATTTTGTAATTGAATAAAACGACAACCTGAAAAAATGCAGAGGTCGTCGGTAAAAAACCCTGGAAGACAGCGGGGTTATTTTTTCATAAAATAATTTCAGTGATATTATGATAAAAACGAGCGTAAAAATCAACCAAAGAGATTATTACCGTTTAAATTTATTAGAATATATCATACTTTCTAATAAAAATAACATTTTTTGTTATATTACCATATTATTAAAATGATATAGATATTGTAATTAAAATCGGATTTTCATAATAAAAATTTTAAAAAAAAATAGGTTAGGTGTAAAAATTTCTGTTATGAATGACGCGATTACAGTCCCAAACAGTAAATAAATAAAAAATAAAAAAGAAACAAATCGAAGTTAAGCAAATATCAGATTACCACCAACAATTTAAAAAAGCGAACTTTTAAAACTCTACTTCTACGCAACAGTTAATCAACCCAAGAAAAAAAACTATTTTAAACATATTTTTTTGTTTGCATTTCTGTTTTGACAGATGATAGCTAAATGGGTCCAGATTAGCACGCCTTTGTGTTGCACATAGGACAAAACAACGGAAAAAGTAAGCCAACAACCAACAACCCTAAGCCGCATTGAATAATTGTTGTGCAAATAATATTTTTCCAGATTTTTCAAACCAGTTTAGGCAGCATTCCTGCTTAAAAAAGAAGCCTGTTATATTTCATTATTAAATTCTGTTATTTATAATAAGCTAATGTAGCAAAAAATGTTTCTTTTTTTATTTAATACATAAATATTTTTTTATTTGCACGATGTTTTTCATATTTAAAAAAAACGTATTGGCATCCTAAATAAATCAAATTTGTTAATGGTACACGGAATTTGACAAAATTTTGCAAAAAAGAAGCCAAAAGCTTAAATTTTAAATTAAATTAAATTACAATCAGTTCAGTAATAAATGGGACTATTTTTACGAAAAAAAATAAGTCAACTACATGCAGTGTGGCTTTATATATTTGTGTTACGGGTGTCATTAGTACTAAAACTAAGACTAAAGTGCTTTAGTACTAAAGGGTTTTTGGGCTTAGTACTAAAACTAAGGCGCAGCTAAACTGAAATTAGCGGGCAAAAGCTTGGCAAAAGGTATGAGCCTGGCAAAACTTTAGCTTTTGCTAAGAACATGACAAACCACCACAAATTTTAAAAGTTCCTAATAAACCAAAATTATAATTGTGTAATGAGATTTAATATCAGTGAAAGGGGGAGATCGGATGGGATCCACCCCCTCCCATTAACTTCAAAATTTTAGACACTCCTCATAGACAAAAATCAAGTTCTCCTCAGAAAATATTTAAGTTTTTTAACCTGGCTCCCCTCCAGAATTTTAAATCTGTCACCTTAAAAGTATTTTGTTTTGAAAACTAGAAGGGGTGCAATAAGTGTTATAACGTACTTGGTTCATTTACGTATTGCTGACAAAGATTTGATTTGTAATTTTTGATTTTAGTTTAATGAAAATAAAATGGTTTATTCGATAGCAGGGTGCAGAATAAAAATAACTCGTAAAATATCAAATTTAATAAATTATTGGCTAAGTATTATTAATTTTGATTCTTTTAAAAACTTTAGCAAAATTTTTTTTTATAAAATATAGTTTTTGGTGAAAGGTTGCATTCCTAAAACAAAGCACCTTTTGTTTACTTGATTAAGCCACGTATTTAAGTAAAATTAACAGTTTCGAGCTTGTTTTTCAGTAGATGATACAAATAACTTCAAAATCGTAAAAAGACGTTTAAATGTTATTTTAGATTATCTGCAGTCAAGCCTGTACACTATGTCCCTCTTTATGCATGCGGCAAAACGAAAGATTTTAATTTTATAATAATGGGATTGGTTGGGAACTGGTACGAGAATTAAAGAAAAACTGCAGTAAAAAAGATGCATTTTCTACCTACACGAGAGTAAACTCAGACTTGGAGTGATTTGAGGTAAAAGATTTTACTTTATTTTTATTTTTATATTTATATAATTTTTGCTTATAAAACGTTATTTTTATATAATTTTAGCTAATAAAAATCCTCTAATATGGTTTTTTATTAGATTCAAGTGGCTTGGATAGTTCTAATTATTTGTGTGACGTCCAGAAATATGAAACTGAATAAATCGAGTTTTTTTTTATTCAAAAACAATGCAAAAAAATTTGTTATTTTTAGCTTTTTGCCTAAAAAAAGAACGACAAAGAACTTGAACTTGAACCTTTAATATTTCAACCTCGCTATCTCATTGACTGGCGTGCTGAAATCGCATTTAAAAGGCGTCATATTTTCGGAACATCCCCACAACAATTGTTACAGTTCAAAAAACACGATTATTTTAGGGAATTGAAGAGCTGCATAAAGTCGGTTTTTTACATAGAGATATTAAACCTAGTAATTTTGCAATAGGACTAGGAAACTATCAACCACAGGATTTGTAAGCTTTTATTAATTTAAATTAATTCGTAAAGATGCAATACGAAGATTTCATTGAATTTGTTTTTTAATAATTTTTGGTAAAATTTTTTTCAATCTCCTAAAACTTCGTGGCTATTTTTCTTAACATAAACAATTCCGAAATAATTTAAACATCTTTTAAAAAATGGCCAAAGATTATAGATTTTACTTGATTCTGCACACGGTAAAGATTATGTAAAAGAAATTTGACTATAAATTACTGTATGTTAATAAATTAAACTCAAAAGCTGCGTGGAAATGCAAGATCTAACAAGCAAAGATTTTGCCAAAAACCAGTAAACAGATATTAATTTAAAACATAATCCCTTATATTTTTTGCTTTTTTTACTAAGACGACAAGCGATTTGTTTTTGTAATATGTTCATTTTTATTTTTTATCTACAACAATTTTTAAAATAATGCAGTATACATGAATAAAGTTCGATTATTTATGTAAAAAAGAAAATAAGCAGTATTAAAAATAATAAGTTATATTTAAACAAAGCATAAATAAGAAACATATTGTTTTTAATTTTAAAAGTATTTTTTTTAGTTTAAGTAATATTTTTTTAAAGCTGAAGCGGGCCGGCCATGGATATTCCATGGCCGGCCCCTAGCTTTAAAAAAAAAAAAAAAAAAGCCAATTCATATAATTAATTACAAGGACTGCTTGGCGGTTTTTTCAAAATCAGAAATTGATTATTTTAAAGACTGCAATTAATAAAAATTAGCAGTTTCAAAATATTATGAGAAATTTTGCGCCATTTGGAACATGCAACCTTACTTTAAAAATACCATTTTCGAGGGGTTTTGACAAAAAATGTTAGTTTTTAGATTTGAAACTTCCTCGTGGCATTTAGATTTAATAAAAATAATATATGCAAAATCTTTTTATTTTGTTTTTCTCTGTGTGTGTGTGTGTGCGCGCGCCTAACGTTTTTTGCGGTGCGCAGACTGGTTTATTTTTATTATTTTTATTTTATTTTTTTTTAAAAAAACCAACATATATATAAAAAAAACAATATTAACATACAATTTAAGCGATCCGAACACGGTCTTGCTTAATGGAAATACATAAATAGTAATGTGGACTGTATCTATAAGCTGTTGTAAGGCTAATAGAAAAACCCTTGTGGTGAGGTGGCAGCACATTTGTGTGAATTAAAAGGTGGTGTTTTTGATTTCAGAAACTTTGGGGGTAGAAGTTTAAAAACTAAAAACTGCGATTTTGTTTCCAAACAAATTTTGAATATACATACAGTTTCTAAGTTTGTTATTTTCCTCGGAATCCAAAGCTCTAAAGCGGAACTACGGTTTTCTAGGCTTTGAAGCAATCTCTGGAGCTCCGGAGCTCTGTCGAATTTTTTAAACTAAATTTATGAAAAATTAAAAATTAATTATATGGGTTATTTTGTAGAATTGTTTTTTAAACTGCATTTTTTAAATTTTTAAATCGCTCATTTTAGCGACGAAAACTCCAGAGCTCCAAAGCTTGTTTTGCAGGAAGGAAACATTATTAGTGCAAGTTATGACACTTCACCTAACATATTGAAATTATAGTGTACATATTGGATTTTGGATTAAGCAGATCCTTTCTTACCGACGATAAAAAACTCCGACCGCCCAGAACACAATTAAGGATTGAGAGGAACCATACGGTATTTTATTATTTTATTTTTAATATTTTATACACACACAATTTTTAGGATACTTTATTATAGGAAATTTTCAACGCAACTATTTTTTTTTTTAATAAAATTTTTGAGCCACACAACAACACAAAGTTTAGCAGTAACAACAGGTTGCAATAAAATAGGTAGAAACATCAATTTACAGTAAATTTACGCCACAGTGTGACGAGACGACTACAGAAATATTACCTGCATTAAAAAGGTTTGTTATAAACCGAGGTAGTTTTTTCCCCGGCGCATGAAATAATTTTTTTATGCGTAGTACTGCGTTTGGCTTACATAGAGAAGGTCACTATAATTTGTTAATGTGTAGTTAAATTATTATGTTTTTCATCTATTTAGATACTGCAGCATATCGGCCCATGAAAATAAAGAATTAGGACGCCACGACGACATAATAAGTGGTGATGTACACACTGGTAGAATGTATAAAAGGAATTTTGTTGTGGAAAAATTAACCGACCGAAAAGCGGTAATTATATTTAATTGAACTTAATTAAATTTAATTTTATTAACAAAATTGATAAATCAATTTTTAATCGGTAATTCTTGATGAAAATAGTCTGTTTTACAAAAAAAACAGTTAAAGTTGGCATTAGTATTAGTGTTGTTAAGAACGCGTAAAAAAAGGGAATGTGAGACTGCGTGTTGTTTTAATTTATACAGTCCAAGCAGAAATGAAGGTAGTTTTCAGACGCGTTGGGCATAAGCGTATGGACGCATAAACGTTATGGCGACGAGGTCCATAAAAAAAGGAAAATAAGAAATATTAGTAAGTGGACTATAGATTTGTTTTGGCTGGCTTGTTTGTTTATATAGAACAAATTATATATATTTTTTTAATTTGTAACATAAATTTTATTTTAAACGTTAAACACTTTGTGTTTGAAAGTTTTTTATGTTGTACAAGTAGGGCCCGGCCGGATATCCGATCATATTTGGCAGTCCGGTAGATCCGGCCATTTTCTGATCCGATCTGATCTGGCCGGATTTTTTTTCAGATCCGGTAAATACCGAATTTTTTTCCGTGTCAATGTCAATTATTATAATTTTTTTGCTTTATTTGTTAAACCTCATTTATACTCTCTACCATTGGCTGACAAACAAAGTTGACAAACAGTAACAGCATGTTTCATTTAAAGCTTTAACAGTAAAATGTTTCCACATACTAACAACACTGCCATCTGACATTTTTAAATACAACTAAATAAATGTAAATTTTTTTTGTGGTACTTGCATTATAAACTAATATACATTTCTTCACTTTAAAAATCTAACATATAAAAATTCAAAAAAGTCAATTTTATTTTATTGGTTGACCATGTATAGATGTATAGACTAAGGACTTCCTGATAAGGGGAAGTGCAACTCATCAGCAAGGTTTGTCTGCACAAATAGTACTAAAACAATGCATATTTTTTTAGTTTATAAGTCTAACAAATAAAGCAAAAAAATTATAATAATTGACATTGACACGGAAAAAAATTCGGTATTTACCGGATCTGAAAAAAAATCCGGCCAGATCAGATCGGATCAGAAAATGGAGACTTCACCGGACTGCCAAATATGATCGAATTCGGCCGGGCCCTACTTGTACAACATAAAAAACTTTCAAACACAAAGTGTTTAACGTTTAAAATAAAATTTATGTTACAAATTAAAAAAATATATATAATTTGTTCTATATAAACAAACAAGCCAGCCAAAACAAATCTATAGTCCACTTACTAATATTTCTTATTTTCCTTTTTTTATGGACCTCGTCGCCATAACGTTTATGCGTCCATACGCTTATGCCCAACGCGTCTGAAAACTACCTTCATTTCTGCTTGGACTGTATAAATTAAAACAACACGCAGTCTCACATTCCCTTTTTTTACGCGTTCTTAACAACACTAATACTAATGCCAACTTTAACTGTTTTTTTTGTAAAACAGACTATTTTCATCAAGAATTACCGATTAAAAATTGATTTATCATTTTGTTAATTAAATTAAATTTAATTAAATTCAATTAAATCTAATTTACCGCTTTTCGGTCGGTTAATTTTTTCCACGGCAAAACTCCTTTTATACATTCTACCAGTGTGTACATGGCCATTATTATGTCGTCGTGGCGTCCTAATTCTTTATTTTCATGGGCCGATATGCTGCAGTATCTAAATAGATGAAAAACATAATAATTTAACTACACATTAACAAATTATAGTGACCTTCTCTATGTAAGCCAAACGCAGTACTACGCATAAAAAAATTATTTCATGCGCGGGGAAAAAACTACCTCGGTTTATAACAAACCTTTTTAATGCAGGTATTATTTCTGTAGTCGTCTCGTCACACTGTGGCGTAAATTTACTGTAAATTGATGTTTCTACCTATTTTATTGCAACCTGTTGTTACTGCTAAACTTTGTGTTGTTGTGTGGCTCAAAATTTTTATTAAAAAAAATAGTTGCGTTGAAAATTTCCTATAATAAAATATCCTAAAAATTGTGTGTGTATAAAATATTAAAAATAAAATAATAAAATACCGTATGGTTCCTCTCAATCCTAATTGTGTTCTGGGCGGTCGGAGTTTTTTATCGTCGGTAAGAAAGGATCTGCTTAATCCAAAATCCAATATGTACACTATAATTTCAATATGTTAGGTGAAGTGTCATAACTTGCACTAATAATGTTTCCTTCCTGCAAAACAAGCTTTGGAGCTCTGGAGTTTCGTCGCTAAAATGAGCGATTTAAAAATTTAAAAAATGCAGTTTAAAAAACAATTTTACAAAATAACCCATATAATTAATTTTTAATTTTTCATAAATTTAGTTTAAAAAATTCGACAGAGCTCCGGAGCTCCAGAGATTGCTTAAAAGCCTAGAAAACCGTAGTTCCGCTTTAGAGCTTTGGATTCCGAGGAAAATAACAAACTTAGAAACTGTATGTATATTCAAAATTTGTTTGGAAACAAAATCGCAGTTTTTAGTTTTTAAATTTCTATCTCCAAAGTTTCTGAAATCAAAAACACCACCTTTTAATTCACACAAATGTGCTGCCACCTCACCACAAGGGTTTTTCTATTAGCCTTACAACAGCTTATATATACAGTTGATATTATGATTTATGTATTTTCATTAAGCGACACCGTGTTCGGATCGCTTAAATTGTATGTTAATATTGTTTTTTTTAATATATGTTGGTTTTTTTAAAAAAAAATAAAATAAAAATAATAAAAATAAACCAGTCTGCGCACCGCAAAAAACGTTAGGCGCGCGCACACACACACACAGAGAAAAACAAAATAAAAAGATTTTGCATATATTATTTTTATTAAATCTAAATGCCACGAGGAAGTTTCAAATCTAAAAACTAACATTTTTTGTCAAAACCCCTCGAAAATGGTATTTTAAAATAACGTTGCATGTTCCAAATGGCGCAAAATTTCTCATAATATTTTGAAACTGCTAATTTTTATTAATTGCAGTCTTTAAATAATCAATTTCTGATTTTGAAAAAACCGCCAAGCAGTCCTTGTAATTAATTATATGAATTGGCTTTTTTTTTTTTTTTTTTTTTTAAAGCTGAAGCGGGCCGGCCATGGAATATCCATGGCCGGCCCGCTTCAGCTTTAAAAAAAAATATTACTTAAACTAAAAAAGTACTTTTAAAATTAAAAACAATATGTTTCTTATTTACGCTTTGTTTAAATATAACTTATTATTTTTAATACTGCTTATTTTTTTTACATAAATAATCGAACTTTATTCATGTATACTGCATTATTTTAAAAATTGTTGTAGATAAAAAATAAAAATGAACATATTACAAAAACAAATCGCTTGTCGTCTTAGAAAAAAAGCAAAAAAATAAAGGGATTATGTTTTAAATTAATATCTGTTTACTGGTTTTTTGCAAAATCTTTGCTTGTTAGATCTTGCATTTCCACGCAGCTTTTGAGTTTAATTTATTAACATACAGTAATTTATAGTCAAATTTTATTTTAATCTTTACCGTGTGCAAAATCAAGTAAAATCTATAATCTTTGGCCATTTTTTAAAAGATGTTTAAATTATTCTGAAATTGTTTATGTTAAGAAAAATAGCCACGAAGTTTTAGGAGATTGAAAAAAATTTTACCAAAAATTATTAAAAAACAAATTCTATGCTTCTGTATCGCATCTTTATGAATTAATTTAAATTAATAAAAGCTTACAAATCCTGTGGTTGAGTTTTCCTAGTCCCATTGCAAAATTACTAGGTTTAATATCTCTATGTAAAAAACCGACTTTATGCAGCTCTTCAATTCCCTAAAATAATCGTGTTTTTTGAACTGTAACAATTGTTGTGGGGATGTTCCGAAAATATGACGCCTTTTAAATGCGATTTCAGCACGCCAGTCAATGAGATAGCGAGGTTGAAATATTAAAGGTTCAAGTTCAAGTTCTTTGTCGTTCTTTTTTTAGGCAAAAAGCTAAAAATAACAAATTTTTTTGCATTGTTTTTGAATAAAAAAAACTCGATTTATTCAGTTTCATATTTCTGGACGTCACACAAATAATTAGAACTATCCAAGCCACTTGAATCTAATAAAAAACCATATTAGAGGATTTTTATTAGCTAAAATTATATAAAAATAACGTTTTATAAGCAAAAATTATATAAATATAAAAATAAAAATAAAGTAAAATCTTTTACCTCAATCATTTGAATCCCAAGTCTTACTGTGGTGGAGGTAGAAAATGCATCTTTTTTACTGCAGTTTTTCTTTAATTCTCTTAAATCATTTCCAACCAATCCCATTATTATAAAATTAAAATCTTTCGTTTTGCCGCATGCATAAAGAGGGACATAGTGTACAGGCTTGACTGCAGATAATCTAAAATAACATTTAAACGTCTTTTTACGATTTTGATGTTTTAATTTATTTAGTTGAGAAACAAGCTCGAAACTGTTAATTTTACTTAAATACGTGGCTTAATCAAGTAAACAAAAGGTGCTTTGTTTTAGGAATGCAACCTTTCACCAAAAACTATATTTTATAAAAAAAAATTTTGCTAAAGTTTTTAAAAGAATCAAAATTAGAATAATACTTAGCCAATAATTTATTAAATTTGATATTTAGTTAGTTATTTTATTCTGCACCCTGCTATCGAATAAACCATTTTATTTTCATTAAACTAAAATCAAAAATTACAAATCAAATCTTTGTCGAATCCAGGTAATTTAAAATTCTAAGAATATTAAATTACTGCAAACTTACGCTTTTAAAACTGCTGCTTCCATTTTCAGTACTTGATTCTTACTAGATCTCGGCTCAACTTTCATTGCTGCCCTCTGGCCATTTTTCACGTGCACCATTTCATATACAACGCCAAAAGTGCCTTCTCCCAATTTTTTAACCACCTAAAAATTTAAAAGTGTTCTGTTAACATTGTTTAAGATTTGAAAATTAGAAAATTAGATGGAACAAATCCGTTTCAATTGCTGTTACTCTAAAACCGGATTTCGAGCAGCCTTGGTCTTTCAGAATCTTTCTTCCCAATCCGAAAGCAGCCGAAAAGACTGTGATGGTTAAGTAAATTTTCTGTGTTGTCGATTGCTTCTTTCACTAGGAGCTTGGCCTTTTCAAAATTCTCCTCCTGTGTTTAATTCCTGTAAACCGGCCACAACTGCCATTGTTGCATGTTCACGCAGCACCTCAGCTCTTTCATAGGTCTTCCATCCAAGGCAAAAATCCTGTATAACACGGGAGCGTTTCTTAGCAATACACTCCTCATCTATACCAAAACTGCCTGGTTTGACTGCTGATTTTTCAGCTTTTTTATAAGCACAAGCAACTGGTCTCGTTCAGTTGCTAGTTCAGCAACTTTGGCTGTTCATTTTCAGCGTTAACTGAGTATGTTCTTGTATTCTGAGTGGCCATTTAAATTGTAACCAGTTGGGTAAAAGTGCAAGTGCAATGATGTAAACATGCGCGTTAGCTATCAGCGGTTATTTTCCATTCCGGTGTGAACCAGTCCTTTATTAAACTCCCCAATATTTTTTAAGCCGTTTCCCCTTTAACGTAAGTAGGTTAACCATAATTTTGCGTGTGTGTGTGTGTGTGTGTGTGTGTGTGTGTGTGTGTGTGTGTGTGTGTGTGTGTGTGTGTGTGTGTGTGTGTGTGTGTGTGTGTGTGTGTGTGTGTGTGTGTGTGTGTGTGTTTGTGCGTGTGTGTGGTCTGCAGGCAGTAACAGGTAGGTTTCCATCTTATTATAATTTTGTGAACACTGTGTTTCATTGGCTATATGTTTTTATTTTTTATTTTCTTTTTAGTTTTTCAGGTCAAGTCTAATTTTCCTTAATTCTCAGGCAAGATAAAGCAGAATAAAACTGTATCTAAGAATGCGTCAAGCCTAAACGCTTGGAATTCCACCCGTGTAAACAACTGTTAGAGACTCTAATTGATCTGGAATTCTTACAGTTAAAAGGTCCAGAAAATATATTTATCCCTATCATCAAGTATTTTTTAACTTCTACTAACACCTACTAACCCTCTACAAAAAACCTGCCACAAGTTTGGTTTTATTTATATCTAGTCCCTCCTTTTATAGTAATGTACTTAGGTGCTGCTGTCAGAAAGGGATGCATCGGTGTGCGTTAAGCGGCCAACACCCTTGGCGGCAGGCTGCCACAAACCACAAAACCACACAAACCACGCGTCAAATACTCAAAAATTATAATGGTGTATTTAGTTTTAATTATTTCTTTTTATTTGATTAATAAGTTGAAACTCTTTAGTAATTAAGACAATAGTTCATCAAAAATTATTTTTATATTATTGTTTTCCAAAAAAATTTACATATAAAACGATAGTTTAATTGTACACCTTGAAATCACTAATATCAAGAATAAATTTGCACCATTTAACATGCTGGTATATTCGTGATCATTTGTACGCAGAAGTGTGTTTATCTTAAACTGAAAACAGATTCAAAGTCTACCTTCATTCGTTCCTTAAATATATATCCTGGATTTAAATTTAAACATTCCGTTTTATTTTCTTGTTTTATTTTGTCCGCCGCCATTGTTTCAGAACCGACCGCCCAACACCGAATAAGTATAAAAATGATAAACATTTTATTTTCACGTTTATGAGCGGCGTATGCGCACCATGGGGTAGTAGGGCTTCGCGCCACCGCTCAAACCATTATCAAAACTTTATAACATTGGGTATTGGGCCATTCCCCTCATTTCTTCTATAACAAGTCACTGAAGTGACAATTAATTTGTACTAACCAATTAACTTAAACACAGCAACTTACTTACCAAATAAATTGTTAAAAATTTAAAAAAAAAACTTTGTTAAAACATATTTTGTTGGTGTTATGTTACAATATATGTATTATTTGTGGTTGCCACATCTTCTATACTGGTAAATAGAGTGGAAAGACAGATTACAGTAAACTGTGTGATCGTTTTCATCCGAGTTTATAGAGCATAATCGTAATAATATCTTATACTACAAATTTTATAATAAAAGATATTAATAACGTTACAATAATAATAACGTTAATAATAAACACCTCATAAATAACTTTACTTAAAATTACTAAATAAATTATTAATTTTTACAAAAAATCAATAAACCAACACTTCTCAGTTTTTATTACATTCACAAAATTCATGATTGTTCCTAGTAAAAATTTCTGAGTAATATATTAAGTTAAATTTTTTTTATATTTATTGTCATATATAAATTTGTGAATATTTATTTTGCTCATATACAATTACCACCTTGACTGGGGTGTAATATTGTTCATATACACTTAGTACCCTGACTAGGGCCTGCCCTTACCCTTTCTAGGGCGTACATTAATTAGAACGTACCCTAGTTAGGACTAGCAATGACCTTAATATGAGCCATATGTCTTTAACCAGGAATTTTAGAAACCCTAATTAGGAGCCCATAAAAAACTTTTTTTTGTATTTTTCTTACAAAAATTGACTATTTGAAAAATTAAGGCTGGTTCATACTTATGAACTATGGTTGAATTGTATCTGGCTGACGCTGAAAATTAGAATGCAGGCATGAGGGAACCAATTAGAATTGTGCGGTAATGACGTTTAAAAAAATAAATAAGAACGCAGAATTTTTTTAATTTCACCTTTTCACAAAAAATACAAAAATTAACCAAATTTAGGCTTTAAAAATTTGCATTTAGGTTACAAATTAAGTGTTTTGATAAATAATTATTACAATACAGTTTTTATTCTTTGTTATTAATCCACTTTAGTGAAAAATTTGATGTTTTTGTTGTGAAATAGTCGATTCAATACTGCAAATATCTCAGATAGATTTTATTTGCCTATAAGAGGCAAAACTAGGGAGCGTTATAACAAAACTAAGAGGCGTTATTCATTTTACTTAAAACTACCAATTTATAAAGTACCAATTTATAATGTACTTTTAAGCAAGAATACATAATATATTTAGAGAAGAATGTAGCACTCAGTATAAACTTTTGCTACTATGCTGGTTCCAGCATAACGCAAAACTGGCACACCGGTGGGCCAGTTCAGGCACACCGTGTGCCATTTCCGGCCCACCGGTGTGCCAGTTCTAGCACACCGGTGGGCCGGTAATGGTACACCGGTGGGCCAGAAATGGCACAACGGCGTGCCCGAACTGGCAAACTCGTTTAAAAATTCATTTTAACCGAAAAAAAACAAATTTTCTCAGAATTAAACAATGTCGAGTCTTTTTTAAAAGAAGATGTCTACAAGTTGCTTACATTTTTAAACGAAACAAACATTTTTGCAAATTAGAACTGTAATTTATCAGAATTATCAAACGCAACACTATCCCGAACGAAAAGCTATTATTCTGGAACTAGATTCCAATGAGAAACTAAAAAATATTATACAAAAACTTAAAGAACAATATATCTCTATGGTTGTTGACAATATTGAAAATGAAAATGGTAATTATGAGCTACAGTTTTACAAACGATGGTTGGCCGCTTTAACAACGTACATTGAAAATGGACTTAAAGATTTTAGACTGGAATTGCTGACTTAAATTTCGACCAAGCTAATTATCCACGTTTTTAATGTGCTAAAAAAAACGTTAATAAAAAAACCATTACGATTGGCACAGAAGACATACTTCAAACCAAATAAATAAAATCAGCGTATTAACTATTTTTTTAGAAAAAAAATAGACATTCACTTTCACTTGTGTCCTATCAGTAAAAAACACCACAAAAATCTGAAAGCTGCAACTAACTTTTAAAATCATTATATACACATATGCCCCATTCGCCAATGCTCCTGTGGTTAAAACGTAAAAGAACTGTCGACTTTACGATTTGGTTTTGGCCAGCGGAGCATTTTCTTTTTTTTTTATCAACAATCAATTTTATGTCTTAACCTTTTGAGATCATATTTTTCAAATCAGGAACTTTTTTTCTGATAAATTTATTTACGCACCGTTTTCTAATAATAAATGATTAATTTTAGCCGCCTTAACGTTTTTTAAAACCATAATTATCCAACCTCAGTTACAACAAAACATTTTCTTTGCTGCCTTCAATGGCTTTATAATACCATTTTAACCTGACGTAAAAAATCTGTGATGGTGGAATGGTTTAGGCGCGGGGCAAAATCTCGCAATATATTGCTCGTTTGATCCAGAAGCATGCAATATTCTTTATTTTATAATCGATTAAGTTGACTTCGGGACGGTAGATTCAAGTCTTTTAACGACTGAAAGAGTTTGGGTCTCTCGCAGTATATCATAAGACAAATCTGAATGTTATCGTTAAATTTGTTAACTAACTCTTTCGCTCTTTCTTTCTCTCTCTCTTTCTCTGCAAAGTTTTATTATTGATCTATAAAATCTTATGTTAATAATAAATTGAAAATTTTTTTCACTTAGTCATTTTTGAAAAAAAAACTTGAAATAGATTTTGGCTTAGTGAAATGGTTAATTTTGTAAAAAAAAAATCATTGTGTAGCTTAGACTCTTTATATATAAGTAAACAAAAATTTTTTATGTGAAAACTTAATTAAAATGAGACACTATGTAGCATGAAAAAATTGTTTAAAAATAGAGTAAGCAAGAAGTGAAATTTGACTCTACGATATTTTTATGGAAGAAAAAGTGATTTATCAATTAACAAAAACATTCCTAGTAAGTGGCGGCCGACCACCTATTTCCATCGCTATTAGATACGTTACGTTTTTGATCCAAAATAAACATTTCTCGAATTCGTTTTGCGAATTCTGAAGAATACTTGTTGGACGTTTCCTGTAGAAATATTTTGAGCTCGGTTTCTTTTTGTTTTATAAGTTTAGTAGCGGTTTTTAATTCTTGACTTTGTTCGTCTGTCAGTTGAATATCAAATATTTCAAGCTGGCGTTGTTTTAGTTTTTGCTTATAAATTAGTTGTTTGTTATGTAATTAGTTTTTTCCCTTAATTGATATACATTTTTCATCAAGAAACCGAAGGTTATATTTTGAAGAAGCTAAAACTCTGTTAGACAATTGATCTGGATGTAATTTTGATTTGCGTTGATCAACCTTTTTTAAATTTTGTAATTTATTTATGCAACTGAAACACAGAGGACCCGGATAGGTTTTTGGTGGTTAAACCATATTTTGCAATCGAACGACCGAAAGCACTCGAACGGTTTTTTTCGTGAATTAAAAGGCATTTGAATAAAGAATTTGGTGTTTTTTCAGCGTTAAAATTTTTTGCAATCCCTTCGCAGTATCGATATGATTTGTTGAGTTTGGAACAAAAATTTGAGATGTCTAAGCGAGTGGGATTTTAAAGAGTACTCAACGTACTGGCAAGTGCTTGAAAAATTAATTTCTTGGAGTCTAAGGCCCGGTTGCACCATAAATATTTAAATCGGCAGTTTAAGTAGCTACTTAAGTAGTGACCAGCTACTTTGCTCAGTAGCTCAAAAAATCGGGTTGCACCATAAACTACTTAACAAAGTAGCTACTTAAGTACCTTTGTGACTACTTAACTAAGTATTTCAACGTTTCAACGTTTTCGTTGCAGAGACTGCGTGGTTTAGACTAAACTGACATGAATTTTATCTGATACTTCCAGAAGTAATGGCATCAAATGGTCTTATAATGACGAATGCTTTTAATACAGTTGTACGAAAGTATTTAGATCGCAGTTACTTCCCTCTTCAGTATTGAAAATCAAAAAAACGCCAGAAGCAAAAAGGTCCGCTTCTAAGTAGCGTTCATACTTCGTCCAAAGGAAAAAGTCCAAAGGACGTTTTGGCTTGTCCAAAGGACGTTTTGGCTTTTCTGAAATCGTCCTTTGGACTTTGTCTAAACGACGTTTTGTCATAAGTATGAACCAGCCTTAAGACTATTTTTATTGTTTTTAATAAGTTTTGAAAAAAAAATTCAAAAATTTCCTTACAAAATAATTTATGGTATTATTCTTTAGTTATTAATAAAAAGAGTACAAAAATAGGGAGGATATCCTGAGCTCCAGTTGTTGCTCCGGAGTTCCAAAAGGTCGGAAGTTTCGAAGGTCCACTTCGGTGCTCTGGAGCTAGCTCCAAGGAAAATCACTGATGTCTCCGGCCAACGGCCTATTTAAAAGAATCTTTCATTGTAATTTCAAACAATCTTCGTAATTGTAATCTACGAATGTATAATTTTTTTTATTTTTAACTTAATTTTAATAATACCACCCAAATTTTATTTTTGAAGTAGAGCCGGATTTGTAGGATAAAATAAATAATCACCAAATTTTTTCAAAAAGCAAACTTTTCACATCGCGAAATGACCTACTGACGGTAGACTTTTGCACATATAGCAAATCTACAACTAAATTTTAAAAACCTATTGCCTAAAAGCGCAAAGCTAAAGCAAGTTGCACTGCGGGTGTTAAATGACGATTTTTTTAATTTATTTATTTAAATCATCTCTAATCAAGTCTGAGTTTAATCTAATTAATTAAATCTAAAAGTAAACCCTCTAAATATATTAAAGGGTTTCTTTTTAGAATCAGAAACGGTCAAAAAAATTTATTTTAAAAAATACCACAATAAATACCACAGTATTATTTAAGTCACACGTCGTCAAAACGATACAAAAAAATTATAACGCAAGCGTCACAGTAACCATGAAAAATTTCTGTCAAAATAAGTTATCGCATTGCGCATTAAATTTTGAAATTTATCATTATTTTCGTATAAAGCAAAACATACCGCCATATTAACGGCTTTTTAAAATCAAATATCAAGTTCTAAGTTTGAAAAACATTAAAAAATTCAGATTTAATATAAGGCGACTTAACAAATACATTGACAGCTAATTTGTTTTATGTAATAACTAGAAACATTAAAGAAAAAGTCGCCTTATATTTAATCTGAATTTTCAATGTTTTTCGGACTTAGAACTTGATATTTAATTTTAAAAAGCCGTTAATATGGCGGTATGTTTTGCTTTATACGAAAATAATGTTAAATTACAAAATTTAATGCGCAATGCGATAACTTATTTTGACAAAAATTTTCATGGTTACTGTGACGCTTGCGTTGTACTTTTTTTGTATCGTTTTGACGACGTGTGACTTAACTAATACTGTGGTATTTACAGCTGGTTAACTCATGTAAAAGTTAATCCACTTTGCAAGAAATTTATGTGTATTAAGTTTTATTAATGGTTAAAAAACGCAAACTAAAGCTTTTACACGTATTGTTTTTATTCGGTTTTGTTTTTCTAAAAATTTCACAAAATCTGTTATTAATTTACAGGTTTTAAAAAGACTTGTTTCAGTCTTTTCTGGCATTTAGTTTTTAGACTTATGTAGCTTTATACTATTCCATTTAATATAAGGCTTTTTTTTTTAAACTTTGTTTCGTCTTTTGCTAGAATTTCCGCCTTTTAATGCATTGAATTCAATGTCATTTATTAAAGATATAAAACATTAAAAAATTTACTCATTTTAAAAGAAACGTCATGGTCTCCTCGTGATCTGAATACAATTATTTTCATATCCAAAACTTCAATGTAATTTTAAACAGTATACTATACAAAAATTAAGTCTGGGTAACTCCGTAAAATTGTATGGAACCTGAAAGAACCATATAAAATAGTGTGGTTTTCTTCTGTTTAAATTTTTTTAGTTAGACCTGATTTAACCACTTTTTTGAAATTAGCTTTATTTGGACTTTTGTCTGTGCTTGATTTTTCTGTATTGATGGCTTATTTTTAAACAACAAAACCACACCATTGTAAATGGTTTTTCCAGGTTACATACAATTTTACGAGGTTACCCAGACCAGTTTTTTCTCGCATTAAATTTTTGGGGTGATTGTAGCTTCATAGTATTCCATATAAAAACTTTTTTTTCTGTTTCGATTTTGATAAATTTCCGTCTATTAAAACATTGTATCAATTACTGAATGAAGTTACTTAATATGTAATTCAGTAAGGAAAAAAAATGTCACACAAGTACCCCTGTACCTAATGCGTAACTTAGAAAAAAAATGGTCATTTTTCACATGAACAGAGGTTTAACTATGGGCAATAAAGCATATACGAGAATAAAAATCAGGTGAGGCGGTAATTTAGCATCTACGTGCAAAAAATCAGCTCCAAATATTTACCACAGGGAAAAATTTTTGGGGGACTCCAAAAAAAAAGACAAAAAAAATTAAGCAAATTAAGCTTGTTAGTATGAAATTCAGGTATGTTTAGCAAAAGTTTTTAGGTTTTTAATATCAGAAAAATATGGGTAATATTTTAGTTATTTAAAATGTTTAGATTTTTAGTTGGCTAAAAAACTATTAAAGGTTTTGTTGATTTTTATGACGCCATCAACAACGGTTCACCGCGCAGTGACTTAACCCTTTTAATATAAGGGAAAGAGCGCTCCGCGCTCTTCCCTGATATTATCATGGGTGGCGCGGGAGCGCTACGGGGCGATTTAGCCCCGTGGCGCCACGCCAACCATTATTAGAGAACGTGGGTAAATTTTGAAATTCAGAACCTTCTTTTTCTTCTTCTTCTTCTTCTTCTTATTATTATTATTATTCCAACGCTCCATCCTTAAAAGCGATATTCCTCATTCGTTACTGATTGATCAAAAATTAACATGGGCTCATAAGAAAGAAGAAGGAATTACGCAACTTTCTTAGGAAGCACTTTTTTGATTTAGGTCCTTGTTATCGATTTATTGATCAAAAAAAAAAATGAAAAATAGACAAATAAAAACTCTCAACCGCACAATAACAGCCTTTTGGCAACAATAAGGATTGTACAGAGCAGACAACCAACATCCCCTCATAAAAACCGCACAAAAATAGCAGACAGTTTTTAATTGGTGGCAGAAACGGAACCAGTTCCCAGCACCATCTGCTTCAACCGCGCGGAAATCGGTGAAAACAACAGAGTACGTTTTTTAATTCTTGCATTACTGATGACAAAATTAATTCAAAGTTTTATTTATTAAAAAATAATAATAAGCGTCGGTGGCACGGGAGCGCCACGCGCCGGTAGGTAATCATCGGTGGTGCGGGGGTGCCACACTGCAATTTAACCCACCGCACCGCGCCAACTATACTTAGAGAACGTGAGTAAATTTTGTAATTCATGTTCATCATCTTCTTCTTATTATTATTTTTACTTTAGAATTATAATTGCAATCATTGGCGCACGTCATCGCGCAAACTATATTTAGAGAACGTAGGTAAACTTTGTCTGGAGTGCCACTGCACCGCACTAATTATAATTAAACAACGTGGGTAAATTTTGTAATTTAAATTCATCATCTTCTTCTTGTTATTTTTTATTTAAAAAAGTATATCTCGGCAATGGAATGATTATAAACATATGTCATTGCGCAGCTGTTTATTAGGCTATTTTTTAATTTAATTAAAAAAAAGTGGTAGACTAGCCTTGAAAAATGCTCTAAGAATAGAGCAGGAAAAAGGGGCGATTTTTCCCCGGGCGTATGTTTAGACAGAAAAGATGTGGACTAGTCTGAGATGGACATTATGTGGACTATAGAAAATTTGCATTTGGTTTGGCCAGCTGCTCACTAAATAAAAATTTCTGCGATATGATAATGATTTGTTTATACATTGATCTAATCACACAGCACTTTTGCATTTTTTTTTTAGTTTGATGAAATGTCAATTGAAAAAATTATACTCACAGCAATCTTTGACAAGCGCGAAATCGCCACTTTTTCAAATTTATAGTTGTTTCCTACACATACAAATATAACCTTCAAATTGAAAAAGTGGCTTGGAGGCTTCGCGCTTGTCAAAGATTGCTGTGAGTATAACTTTTTCAATTGACATTTTATCAAACTAAAAAAAATGCAAAAGTGCTGTGTGATTAGATCAATGTATAAACAAATCATTATCATATCGCAGAAATTTTTATTTAGTGAGGAGCTGGCCAAACCAAATGCAAATTTGTCCACATAATGTCCATCTCAGACTAGTCCACATCTTTTCTGTCTAAACATACGCCCGGGGAAAAATCGCCCCTTTTTCCTGCTCTATCCTTGGAGCATTTTAACAATAAAAAAAATAAAAATATTTAACGGATTTTCACGAATTATACATTTTTGTTTTTGGTTTGGCCTATTGTCATGTTTAATAGCGGTACAAACGCCATTTACTGACGTTAAAATAGCTACTTAAACCACCTCTGGAGGTGGTTTAAATTTTCTACTTAAATCGACCTACTTATGTAAGTAGCTTACTTAAAATGGTGCAACCCGATTTTTTTTAAGTAGCCAGTCACAGCTACTTAAGTAGCCTTCATCTACTTAAGTAGTTATGGTGCAACCGGGCCTAAGCATATTCTAGCGGCGAAGTTTGGTCCCCCATGTTGATCAGGAAGATCGTAATATAATCAAGAAATTTCAGTGTGTTGACCTATCTCAGCCAATCGAAGGTTTTTAAAACTGTTTTTTATCCATTGTTTGTGTTTTAGAAAGATTTCCTGTGTTAAACTTGCTTTTCTTAAATCTTTTTCATACTCATTAAATTATTTTCTTTTAATGATTTACAGTTCATCCAATGATTTACGCTTATTACTATTCATTTTTTTCGTTTTTAAAGTCTTTTTTTGTTTTTACATTTTTAATTAAATAACGTGTGCCAGTTCGGGCACACCGGTGTGTCATTTCTGGCCCACCGGTGGGCCGGAAATGGCCCATAGTGTGCCTGAACTGGCCCACCGGTGTGCCAGTTTTGCGTTATGTTGGTACCAGCATAGTAACAAATGTTTATACTGAGTGCTACATTCTTCTCTATATATATTATGTATTCTTGTTTTAAGTGAGTCTTATGAAGCTACTTGTTTTTCAACTTTTTATACAGAACACCCCAATTAGGTCCATTAGACATCATAAATGAGACCACCCTATTAGAAAGCAGGCCCTAATTAGCACATATGAATGTCCTAGCTATGGCGCGCCCTAGTTAGGG
Organism: Microlaimidae sp. YZB2_3; assembly: GCA_030248175.1. Lineage (NCBI taxonomy): Eukaryota > Metazoa > Nematoda > Chromadorea > Desmodorida > Microlaimidae > Microlaimidae sp. YZB2_3. The sequence continues at coordinate 4,818 of JASAMX010008895.1, read as the reverse complement.
CAGTGCGTCTGAGCAATATAAAGAGTCGAATGTTTATTTATTATTATCATATAATATCTTTAGTTAAAACGTCATTATTAGGCCCACAGACAACATAAGAAAAGTGTTACTGAGACCTTGTAATAATCGGAAAAGATTTAAGTGAAAATATCTGTAACTTAGAAGGGGCGTTTTTACCAAATTAATTTTGTGCATAATGGACTATTTCAATAATAAAATAATCTATTATTCTTCAAAAACCCACTATTAAATTTAGACAAAAACATTTTTATAATAAAGTTTGGTTTGATTTTAGGGTTTTGATAAAATTTCTTAACGATAAATTGCAATTTTCTGACCTGATTTCCAGTTTAGAATGGACTATTTAGGTAATAACGAAAGTGCTTAAAAGTTTAAGAGAAAACAGTTTAATATCAATGAGTAAATAACCTATTATTTAAAAATAATCAAATTGTAACATTGACACTTTGACACTTTTTTTAAATCTAAAGTATATTTTTGTATTTTTGCATGTTTTGTAAAAATGCGGATAAAAAACAACTGGGTTATAGTTTAATAAGCGTAACAACCGCACAATTTTAGTTGGTCCGCCATGTGTCCCATACAATTTTGCGCGGTCAGCCGGACTTTATTTAGCCAGAGAGAAGCAGTTTTACAATCTTTTTTAATGATAGACAGTAGCTCGAGTACACAATTTTGATCATGGTATAACTTGATTTCAATATGAATTTTATGGTGTGAGTTTTTAAATTTTCAATATTTGTTTCAAATTTCTTATTTGGCCTTTTTTTAAATTTAGTCAGAACGGTAAATTATGTGGACTGGCAAGTGGCGATAAAACTTGAGCTTTGAAACTTACAATAACAAATACTATAAAGTTTTATTTTAAACCAAAGATAAGTTTTAAATTTTGTTAAATTTATTTTGATTTAAAATATTAGAAAATGGTCCAAATAGCCCCGTGAAAGCGCAACATAAATTTTCGTTAAAATTCCAAAATACTTCTTTACGTCATGCAAATTTTTGTTATTACGTCATAATTGGTCCGCCATGTGCCCTATACAATTTTGTACGGTAAGCCAGATTTTATTCAGCCAGAGGGAGGAAAGCAATCTTTTCTAATGATAGACAATACTCGAGTACATAAATTTGGTCATGATATAACTTGATTCCAATATAAATTTTATGGTCAGTTTTTAAATAATCTTATTTGCTTCAAATTTCTTATTTGGGCTTTTTGATTTTTTACTATGGATACTATGGAGTTTTATAACACCACTATTAAGCCAAAAATTAGTAAGTACAAAATAACACCAGTATTTTTTTAAATTTTATGTAATAGTATAAAATAAAAATTATGAGTTTTTTTACAAAATTATTTCGAATATGTTAGTAGTGCTGATTTGCTGATGTCTTCTTAATCAGGTGAGTCTATATGGTATGAGTGTGAATTTCATGCAAAACTATTTTAATAGCTTACAAACAGTGTATTATAGTCTGTTTTGTGCTCTTAAAATTATAAAAATATTTTTCACTGAAAAAAAACTTGATTTCTATTTTCCATTGAAATAAACACAGACACACGTGTGATGTGAGCATGCGTACGTGCGTGCGTGCGTGCGTGGTGTGTGTTCACTGGACGCAAGATAAGGATTTTTTTGAGGGACAGAAAGAAAATTAGCGATATCCGGAATTGAATCCGGCTTTCCTTTTTTTAAATCCAGGGGATCTTCTCAGTCTGCAACGCCACCATTATTATTCGATATTTAAATTACAAAGTCTCTTATACTTGCGAGTAGTTTAAAATGTTCCACGTTGCACCTTCCTACTCAAGAAGAAGCTCCTCTCAGGCCCAGCTTCTGAACCATACCTTGTTCGAACCGCTCGCCTTAGCACCCACCTCTTATGTGTACTTAACTCACAAAGCACGTTACAATACCACTTAAACAACCCATAACTAGACGCGAAATAAGACAGATGATTTTTAAGGCAAAAAGAAAATTATCAACATGTTTTTAAATTCGGGTCGCTTTTTCTTTAATTTCCAGTATTTTACTCCGGCGCGCTACCAATGCACCGCCGGAATTTTTAATTTACATTTCAAAGTCTTTTATACTCGCGAATTGTTTTAAATCATTTTAGGGCAGTAGCCACCACGGCACTCCGTAGACAGCTTACTAGACGAGTTTCTTACTTTATTTTTAAAATATTTTGTGTAATTTGTGTCTTAATGGCATTTTAAACAGAATTATTTGCTGAAATTCACATCGCTTTTGGGAATTGGACGAAGGCCAGTTTTTTGACGTTTTGGTAGATTCTGTTTAATAGCTCATACAAAACTACAGTTTTAAATTTGACTGTCAATTCATATGCATTTTCAGGTATTGTCGGGATTGACTTTACTTAAAGGTGCGGAGCGGAGTCGTACTTTTGGTCTTTGATTTTGATAATTTTTTGTGAAAACATTACCCCTGCTCAAAATAGCCCACAAAAATTTTTTCAACAAAATATCTGCAGTGAGTTATGACCCCCCGAAAATGGCATTTTTCGACAATGTACGTGACACATTGCTCAATGGGTATTAGGATTTACGTTACAAACTATGCACTCAAAGAAAGCGGCTACTTTTTACTCTCATTTAATACTTTGATCGTTAATATTGGTGCAGTATTTGTTGAAATATTGAGTTTCCCGTCAAAAAACCCGCGATTTTTTTGATAAAAACACCAAGAATGCTGGATTCTTGAAAACGACAGCACCAAACGACAGCACTGATTTTGTGAAGTTTGCACCACCTCTCTTTCCTTCACTTCGTGTTTTTAGTGAAAAAATCAAGTGTTTTTTTACGAGAAACGCAATATTTCGACAAATACTGCACCAGACTTAACGATCAAGGTACCAAATTTAAGTAGAAAGTAGCAGCTTTCTTTAAGTACATAATTTGTAACTTAAATTTTTATACTCATTGAGCAAACTTACACGTACAAAATTGTCAAAAAACGCCATTTTTGTGGGATCATAACTCTTGAACCACTGGAGATATTTTGTTGAAAAAATTTTTGTGGGCTATTGGGGGCAGGGGTAAGGTTTTCTCAAAAAATTATACAAATTGAAGACAAAATGTTTGACTTCGCACCGCACCTTCAAACACGTATATTTAGTTAACGGATTAATGAACTTTTGAATTCTCTGAAAGGTTTAATTCATAAATAAACACGGTGGTTAAAAGGTTCTAATAACAAAAAAAAAGATTTAACCCCTCTACTCCAAAGAGGAATACGACGCAATAACACGCTATTTTTAGAAAATTAAAAAAACAAACTATTTTTGAACTTACTAGTTTTAAGATCAAAATAAATGATCCATCAAAAATCTTAAATATGCAATACAAGTGTTATTTACCTAAAATTAACGTGTTTTTCCATTTTTTATTCAAAATCAAAAAAAATATAAATGAAACAAATTTCAGAAAAAATGATATTGTAAATATGCGTTATTGTATTTTTTTTTGCCCTTACCACACTATAGAGTGGACGGAAAAAAAATTAACCCCTTAATTTTAAAAACGTGTAAAAAATTGTAACAAATTACTAAACCACGTTTACCATTTTTGACCTTACATGCAATTTTTTAACAAGAAAACATTTTTTGTTAGAGCAGAGGTGGGCCGGCTATGGATACTCCATATTCGCCTAAGACCCTGTATCAACAATTTTGCTGGTAAAAAAATAATAAAAAGTGTAAAACACCTACCGTCCTCCTTTCCCCCCCCCCCTGAATATGGATTTAAACATGGTGTAAAGCGCTTATATTCCTTGTTGTACATATAAAGTTTATAGTGTTAAAACGGAGCATGGTGCTCTATCCTCATTCCATGTTATGTTAGTCTTCATCTACGATACACCTTGAAAACAATTTGCCCCGATAATCTTATGTGTATCCGGTACTAAACAAAATAAACAAAACTAAATTTTTGTTTATTTAATGATTCGTTAATATGAGCTATTGAACCAAATACCATGCAGGAAATGGCTGCTCTTTGACTTTTACTGCTTTTTTGTTTAACCGGTTTTAATATTATTTTTTTATTCTGTTCCGTCAGTTTTTCGTCATGATACTGAGTCGCGGCTGGCATTTCTGGCTTCACTCCAACTTTTTTATTTTTATTAAATTTTTCTTTTGAGAATTAAAAATAGAAATGAAAAAATTTGAAAAAGATGTATTAGAAATTAAAAAAAAAATGTTTGGCAAACCAGCTTTAGGCCTATTATGTCTAATTCGTTATATACTTAATTATAATTATTACAAAGTCTTTATGCCTATTGATTATCAAATTATTAAATTAAATTATCAAGTTTTGATTTGTTTATTTGTGAGATAAACCAGCTTTAGGCCTATTATGCCTAATTTGTTATATATATATATATATATATATATAGTTATAATTATTACAAAGTCTTTAGACCTATTTATATTATTATCAAAAATATATAATATTATATATTATATTAAGGAAAATTATATTACTACCCACTAGAAGTGAAACAATTTTGTGCCATTTTTTGAGCACTGCCATTAATTATCATGCACAAAAATGGCAAAACAACTGCCATTAATTGGGCAAGTGTCGTGTAAATGGGCACTGCCTAAAAACTAGCAGTATTTTCGCGAAACCAGACACAACCAGCCAATCACAGCAAACCAAAGGGTACAATTTAAATACCCACCGAGTTAATGTTTCAACGTATCAGGGAAGAGCGCGGAGCGCTCTTTCCCTTATATTAAATGGGTTAAGTCACTGCGCGGTTAACCGTTGTT